>ONZH01031359.1:0-38366 GCA_900303285.1 Rhinella marina
TTTGTGACTCTGGGAAGGGTCCAGAAAACAGTTCCTCAGAGTATGCCGGATCGCATTCCAAATTTTCCTGGGAGGGGGCAGACTGGGGACAGGAGGTTGAGGTGGAGGAGCCAGAGGAGTGCTCCCTTGGGTAACGTGGGTGGACTGCGTGGAAGACTGACTGGTGGACAAATTACTTGAAGCATTGTCCGCAATCCACGAGATCAGCTGTTCGCACTGTTGTGGTTTCAACAGTCCTCTACCACGTGTCCCTGTAAGTTGAGACATGAAGCTAGGGAGTGTAGCTCTGTGGCGTTCCCCTGCTCCCTCATCAGCAGGTACTGTCTCACCCTGCCCAGGACCACGGCCTCTGCCCCCTGCAGTAATTGAATGCCCACGCCAACGCCCTCATCCTCGACCCTTAGCCCTGGGGTTCAACATTTTCTGTATATAAGTGTATTATATTATTGTATATTAAAAAAATAAAAAATAAATGGGCCTGCTGTACTGAAACCCACAAACTTGTTCAATCTGAACAAGAAAATATATAGTTGGATAAGTTAGAGCAAAATTACGTATGTTATTACGTACCGTGCAGTATGGAGCAATTACACTGAAACTATTAGATTAGGCAGACGTGGTCTGCTTAAGAGTAACCCAGGCAAATGTCGCACAGAGATTTTTGTAATGTAGCTGTATCATTTAGAGCAAAAGACCTTTTTTACTGACGTGACGTACAGAGTGGGTCACCTGGACAGAAAATACGGATTGTGATGATTGGACAGCTGAACTGTGACAAACAGAATGGTTCCACACAGCTGTATGAAATGGATTTGTATCACTGAGTTATAACATCAAAAAAACTATTTTTTTATATATATATATATTTTTTTTTAAATATTTTTTTATATATATTTTTTTTTTAACGTGACGTGCAGAAGCTATCAGAGAGCAAACTCAGCCCCTGCTGACGGTGGCTATTTTGACTGCAACCCAGACAAATGTCGCACAGAGATTTTTGTAATGTAGCTGTATCAGTGAGAGCAACAGACCTTTTTTACTGACGTGACGTACAGAATAGGTCACCTGGACAGAAAATACGGATTGTGCTTTGTATATAGGTGGATAAGTTAGAGCTAAATGACGTATGTTATTACATACCATGCAGTATGGAGCAATCACATTGAAACTATTAGATTAGGCAGACTTGGTCTGCTTAATTGCAACCCAGACAAATGTCTCACAGAGATTTTTGTAATGTAGCTGTATCAGTGAGAGCAAAAGACTTTTTTTACTGACGTGACGTACAGAATGGGTCACCTGGACAGAAAATACGGATTGTGGTGACTGGACAGCTGAACTGTGACACACAGAATGGTTCCACACAGCTGTATGAAATGGATTTGTATCACTGAGATAAAACAACAAAAAAACTATTTTTTTATATATTTTTTTTTATATATATATATTTTTTTTTTAAACGTGACGTGCAGAAACTATCAGAGAGCAAACTCAGCCCCTGCTGACTGTGGCTATTTTGACTGCAACCCAGACAAATGTCGCACAGAGATTTTTGTAATGTAGCTGTATCAGTGAGAGCAAAAGACCTTTTTGAATTAAGTGACGTACAGAATGGGTCACCTGGACAGAAAATATGGATTGTGCTTTGTATATAGGTGGATAAGTTACAGCTAAATTACGTATGTTATTAAGTACCGTGCAGTATTGAGCAATTACACTGAAACTATTAGATTAGGCAGACTTGGTCTGCTCAATTGCAACCCAGACAAATGTCGCACAGAGATTTTTGTAATGTAGCTGTATCAGTGAGAGCAAAAGACCTTTTTTACTGACGTGACGTACAGAATGGGTCACCTGGACAGAAAATACGGGTTGTGCTTTGTATATAGGTGGATAAATTAGAGCTAAATTACGTATGTTATTACATACCGTGCAGTATGGAGCAATTACACTGAAACTATTAGATTAGGCAGACTTGGTCTGCTTAATTGCAACCCAGACAAATGTCACACAGAGATTTTTGTAATGTAGCTGTATCAGTGAGAGCAAAAGACCTTTTTTACTGACGTGACGTACAGAATGGGTCACCTGGACAGAAAATACGGATTGTGGTGACTGGACAGCTGAACTGTGACACACAGAATGGTTCCACACAGCTGTATGAAATGGATTTGTATCACTGAGATAAAACAACAAAAAAACTATTTTTTTATATATATTTTTTATATATATTTTTTTTTAACGTGACGTGCAGAAACTATCAGAGAGCAAACTCAGCCCCTGCTGACTGTGCCTATTTTGACTGCAACCCAGACAAATGTCGCACAGAGATTTTTGTAATGTAGCTGTATAAGTGAGAGCAAAAGACCTTTTTTACTGACGTGACATACAGAATGGGTCACCTGGACAGAAAATACGGATTGTGTTGACTGGACAGCTGAACTGTGACACACAGAATGGTTCCACACTGCTGTATGAAATGGATTTGTATCACTGAGTTAAAATAATAAAATAAAAAGTGTTATATATGGCGATAGCTGCACTACTAGTGCCAGCCAGCCCAGCCAGGAGACAAAAAAAATGTCTTGTAGCCCTTAGAAGGGCTGTTGGGTTCTTTTCAGATCACTCCTGCCTAACAGCGAACTAAATCCAGGCCCTAACACTCTCCCTGAAACGCAGCAACTCTGTCCCTAACGACATCCAGACAGCATCTGAGCCGAGCACCGCGGGCAGTCACTAGTATACTCCAGGGTCACCTGATCAGGCCAGCCAACCCCTGCTATCGACATGTAAGGGTCCCACGTGATGCTGGGTGTACCACAGAGTCTCCTGGCTTGTGATTGGCTGAGTTTATAGGCACCAAAAATTCAAAATGCGGGAGATGCCATTTCCTCGAGCTTGGCGAGATACTCGTCCGAGCAGCGAGCACTTACGAGTACCATAATACTCGAACGAGCACCAAGCTCGGACGAGCATGCTCTCTCATCTCTAAACATAACATAATCAAAGAAATGCAACTCATGTAATTTTGTGTAAAAAAAACATGCCATTTTACATAAGTTATTGAATTATGATGGCACCTAATGACTCAAAATATTATATAGAATGAAGGAGGAGATAAAAGAGAAAAGAAGAATTAAGTGGTTTATATACTGAGCCAAGTAAGCTCAAAGGCCACACAGGTTGCACTAGGACTGTCAAGGGTACGCAAATCAGAAGTCTTTCTTCAGGATCTGGCCTAGGAAATTAAAGTCATCATATCAGTACAGTGGTTTCCACACTTCATTTTTTTCTTATTAACTTCTAGTAAGTCTTTACAAGGAGAAACTTCACAAACATAGAGAAGGGCATTATAATCACTGCCTTGGACACATGAAAAATACATCCTTAGACCATGATACATAAAAAGCTACATTTTATTAAGGTACACTAAAATCACACGATTAAATCTTGTAAAGGCACACAAAGTACACCAGAAAGTATAATGGTGTGCATACTGAATCAACCATAATGAAAATCAAATAGAAATAGACCCTTGTAGTGTTTACCTACCCACTTATTGCATTTTTTTTTGTTTGTAAAAACATCACAATAGCCAAATGCTGTTTGCTTTATGGCCACCTACTTTTTTGCCACACTTTTTGTAACGTTTAGAGAAGGTGACGTGCAAGTGCCTGAAAAAAACTTCCAGACCTACAACATGCTAAATTTTCTAAAATCTAGAAAGACCAAAAAAAGCCACCTAACCAAAATTGCAGTAACAATAAGAACATATGTCTCCTCAGATTCATATTTGCTATAGACCTAGAGCTAACATCTAGAACTAGGGTTTTTACTGCAATAGCAAAAGGGTAGAAAAACATCAGCAAAAACATACATGTAAACCAACCCTAAATCATGGAAAGTGGAGAGAACCCCACATATATTGCCCACAAATATTACAAAAATAGCAAAAGGGCAGAAAAACATCAGCAAAAATGATTGAATCAAATAATTACATAGCCAAAGAGATTGACAATTTCCACACCAGAGCGGGTAAAGCTAACATGGCCTTACCTGTCTACTGGGCTTTACCAGTGGCATCCTGTTTGAGACTATGCATATGTTCAAACAGATATCTGGTACAGCAGGTGCATGCAAGCTATGGCATAAATAATTATGAATCCCTAGTCACAACGGTGAATCTATAAACAATGCGCATAGTGCTTTGTTTTTCCATAAAAATGCTGGACTACAACTCCTATGAGTACAACATAGGCTAATGTACTTAAGACAAAGAGAAATAGAACTTCTTAAAATCTCATAATTCTTTATTATATCTTCAAATTAAAAACAATACAGCAGTAGTTGATCCATAACTTACCTGTTTTGAGCTACATAGGAGCTCACATGTAGCTCAAAATGCGTAGATTATAGATGAACTACTGCTGTACTGTTTTAATTTGACGATATCATAAAGCATTATGAGATTTTAAGAAGCCCTGGTTCTCTTTGTCTTTGTTTTACTTGCAGGTGGTCCGCAGCTTCTGGATGCGCTAAGGCCGACCGTATGACACAGTGGAGTATATTTAGTTAATGAACTTAATAAATATGTGATATGCAAAACCACTAGAGACAACAATTTCAAAAAAACATAAAGTGCCCACAGCAAATATAAACACAAAATAAAATATGGTAAATTCAGAAAAGCTATCCCACCATTAAACAAGATGCACTTCTAAAGAGTCCTCATCGTGTGCATCAAAACTGATTTCCCTAGTAAAAGGATTTATGAAATGAAAGTCAATATTAAAATCCCTAGTTAGCTTATTTATGAAGCTGCAAAGCAGCAAATGGTTCATTCAGTTAGTATACGGAACAAATATGAAATCATTGACCAAAATGCACCCCCATGAAAAGAACAATATATCACAGTGGCACTTTAATAAAAACTCTTGAAGTGATCCTGTCGGCATAAGTTATTTTATGGAAGTCTATTGTGGTGTTAAATAAGTCAGTGCTTCAGTTTTGAAGTTTAAAATATGTGGGCATGCCGTTTCACATTTGCCTAAATTACAGCTCGGTTTTGCATAACTAGAGTATGACATTAATTCTGAATAGGAATTAATGGAATTTTTAAGCATGTAATACATAGAGCTCTCAGCTGCAACAATATTTTCATCACTTTTATGGACTATTAACCAGTGAAAAAAAGGTCTTAATTATTCTATTTAAAAAAAAAAAAAATAAAACAGTGTTCCCATTGCTCATGGCCTTGCTATGGGTCATACATTTCAAGGTCTTTTTCCACTGCATTTTGAGTGCTTTTAAAGGGGTATTCTCATCTTAGACAATGGGGGCATATCGCTAGGATATGCCCCATTGTCTTATAGGTGCGGGTCCCACCGCTGGGACCCGCACCTATAGCCAGAACGGAGCGGGGAGCGCTGCGCCGCTCATAGGAATGAATGGGAGCCGGGCCGTGCATGCGCGGTCGGCTCCCATTCATTTCTATGGAGCCGACGGAAGTAGCCGAGCCAGCGCTCGGCTATTTTCGGCGGCCCCATAGAAATGAATGGAGGGCGGCTGCGCATGCGCAGTGCGCCCTCATTCACTTCGGGGGCTCCGTTCTCGATATAGGTGCGGGTCCCAGCGGTGGGACCCGCACCTATAAGACAATGGGGGCATATCCTAGTCTAAAATGAGAATAACCCTTTAAGGGATGCTTTATTTAGTGCTATTGCAGTAATCCATGCAGCAAAAAACAGAAACCCCCACAATGCAACCAGAGGCCAAATGAGCACACTTTTGGTGTCCATCATTGCAATGGGATCTTTGGATCTGTTTATATTGTTTATTGTTTATATTTCACCCCACACAACTTCTATCATAGGATAGATTATTTTTCCCTCCAACAATCATCTGTTACAGAACAGACATCTTGTTGTTGCAAAATACAGACATCTGTTATAGGTTCAATCCGATCACACCTCCCCTAAACCACCGTAGCACCTAAACGAGACTCTACTTTCCGTACTCTCAATTCACTCTAAAATTTTTGTAATTTCTGTAATTTTTGGAAGCATTTACAGTACCTGCTGTTATCTTTATTATTACTATTGTAAAATCAATAAAAAGAGAATTGAAAATAAACAGCGTGGGTCTTTGTTCGCACATCCTTAAAAACATCAGAGATGCTTACGCGTTCGGGATGGAGTAGAAACATCCTTATTCATAGCCTCTTCTTTCCACCTTATCCGAAATGCATCAACATTTTTAGTGTTTCCCTCCGATGTGTTTAAGGAAGTTTAAGAGTGCTGGAAACCCTGGAAAAAAAAAAAGAACCTTCAATATAGCAAGGGATTTCTCTACAGATCCTTTCATGGTTGTTGTGTACATAGAGGGACAAAGGGGCTTCATTGCAAATATCAAAATGGGGCCCATCTAATCTTGGTTCAATCTGATAAATTATCCCATCTTGAGGCATTATGTATAAAGTGAAAAATCTTGTAGGTAACAAGAACCCAGCACAGGTTTAAACCAGCCATTTGTCTCCTTCTTTGGTTTTATAGATCTGTACTGTACGGGGTAAATTGATAAACTTGATTGAAGGAACTTTTATATGGGTTGTTTATTGTTAACAAATGTGTGTATAAACCCTCAATATAGATAACTGACCCATGTAAAGGTTCCACCAATCATTCATTGAATGAACTTGTTCATCAGTTGAAAGCATCATTGTTTGTGAGCAACAGATCATGCTGTGTGAACAATGAATCTGAATGGGGATGAGCAATCACAGTAGTGATCACTCTTCCCCATTGCAGAGGTGATTGCTGCATGTACAGTGCCTTGCGAAAGTATTCGGCCCCCTGGAACTTTTCAACCTTTTGCCACATTTCAGGCTTCAAACAAAAAGATTTAACATTTTAAATTTTTGGTGAAGAATCAACAACAAGTAGGTCACAATTGTGAAGAGGAACGAAATTTATTGGATCATTTAAACTTTTTTTGTAATAATAAAACTGAATAGTGGGGCGTGCAAAATTATTCGACCCTCTTGCATTAATACTTTGTTGCGCCACCTTCTGCTGCGATTACAGCTGCAAGTCGCTTGGGGTATGTCTTTATCAGTTTTGCACATCTAGAGAGTGAGACTGAAATTCTTGCCCATTCTTCCTTGCAAAACAGCTCAAGCTCTTTGAGGTTGGATGGAGAGCGTTTGTGAACAGCAGTTTTCAGCTCTTTCCACATATTCTCAATTGGATTCAGGTCTGGACTTTGACTTGGCCATTCTAAGACCTGGATACGTTTATTTTTGAACCATTCCATTGTAGATTTTGCTTTATGTTTGGGATCATTGTCTTATTGGAAGATAAATCTCCGTCCTAGTCTCAGGTCTTTTGAAGACTCCAACAGGTTTTCATCCAGAATGGTCCTGTATTTGGCTCCATCCATCTTCCCATCAATTTTAACCATCTTCTCTGTCCCTGCTGATGAAAAGCAGGCCCAAACCATGATGCTGCCACCACCATGTTTGACAGTTGGGACGGTGTGTTCAGGGTGATGAGCTGTGTTGCTTTTACGCCCAAAATATCGTTTTGTATTGTTTCCAAAAAGTTCAATTTTGGTTTCATCTGACCAGAGCACCTTCTTCCACATGTTTGGTGTGTCTCCCAGGTGGCTTGTGGCAAACTGTAAATGAGACTTTTTATGGATATCTTTGAGAAATGGCTTTCTTCTTGCCACTCTTCCATAAAGGCCAGATTTGTGAAGTGTTGGACTGATTGTTGTCCTATGGACAGACTCTCCCACCTCAGCTGTAGATCTCTGCAGTTCATCCAGAGTGATCATGGGCCTCTTGGCTGCATCTCTGATCAGTCTTCTCCTTGTTTGAGATGAAAGTTTAGAGGGACGGCCGGGTCTTGGTAGATTTTCAGTGGTCTGATACTCCTTCCATTTCAATATGATCACTTACACAGTGCTCCTTGGGATGTTTAAAGCTTGGGAAATCTTTTGGTATCCAAATCCAGCTTTAAACTTCTCCATAACAGTATCACGGACCTGCCTGGTGTGTTCCTTGGTCTTCATGATGCTCTCTGTGCTTTAAACAGAACCCTGAGACTATCACAGAGCAGGTGCATTTATACAGAGACTTGATTACACACAGGTGGATTCTATTTATCTTCTTCAGTCATTTAGGGCAACATTGGATCATTCAGAGATCCTCAATGAACTTCTGGAGTGAGTTTTCTGAACTGAAAGTAAATGGGCCGAATAATTTTGCACGCCCAAGTTTTCAGTTTTATTATTACAAAAAAAGTTTAAATGATCCAATAAATTTCGTCCCACTTCACAATTGTGACCCACTTGTTGTTGATTCTTCACCAAAAATATAAAATGTTATATCTTTTTGTTTGAAGCCTGAAATGTGGAAAAAGTTTGAAAAGTTCCAGGGGGCTGAATACTTTCGCAAGGCACTGTAAATGCTATTGCCACTATTATTGGAAGCGCTTGGTTAGTTCCTGAAGACAGAGAGAATAATGTGCCAGTTTAAGCCAGACGTTCATGGGGTCAGGGAACAGAGTATGTGCCTGAGACATTCGAGAACCTTGGTGTTGAGACAGGAGGTCTTGGCTTGCTAACTTGCCTCACCCTGGCATGGCACATGAAAAAACTGTTCCATCATGTTGAAGAGACAAAACTGGCCTTGGCTGCTACGGCTTCTGTTGCTTGTGGCAGAAGGGGGTGGGTTACTGCGGCGGGGTGAGAGGGGCCTCCCTGTCAAGATCAGTGGATGTGGATCCACTGTGTCACGAGAATGTCTTCCCCTAAGGGCGTTGTCTAAGTGTACCTCCCGTTCTTCACAGTACCCCTGATGGTGGGGATAGGCTTTCCCGAGGAGGTACACCAGGTTGCTACCTCTTGGGGTGAGACAATACTCGTGACAGCTGGCCAGACGGACAGAGTACTAAGGTGCAAAACACCAGAGAGACAGATACGCAGGACAGACACACACCAAGGGAGGAGATGTGGAAGGATGACTGGAGTCAGCAATGCACTGGAAGCAGACCGGAGAGGATCAGCCAGGGGCGGGAATCAGGAACAGGAACCACGAACAGGAGCCAGGAACGGAAGCCAGGTACTGGATAGTAGTGTTCAAACAACAGCAGGACTAGGGCAATGTTTACACTGCAGCAGGACTGGGGTGGTGTTCACACTTCAGCAGGACTAGAGCGGAGTTCACACTTCAGCAGGGCTAGAGCGGTGTTCACACTTCAGCAGGCCAAGACAGTGTTCACTCTATAGCAGGACTAGAGCGGTGTTCACACTACAGCAGGACTAAGGCAATACGGAAACCTTCGCAAGTCAGGATGACTTATAACGCTCAGGCAAGGAGTAAGGCCTCTTTCACACGGGCGAGATTTCCGCGCGGGTGCAATGCGTGATGCGAACTCATTGCACCCGCACTGAATCCTGACCCATTCATTTTAATGGGGCTTTTCACATGAGCGTTTTTTTTTTCACGCATCACTTCTGCGTTGCGTGAAAAACGCAGCATGTTCTATATTCTGCGTTTTTCACGCAGCCCAGGCTCCATAGAAATGAATGGGGGTGCGTTAAAAAACGCAACGCATTGCATCCGCATGCAATCCGCGCGTTTTTAACGCAACGCATCCGCAACGCATCCTGATCAAATCCGCGACGCTCGTGTGAAAGAGGCCTAAGTGTCCAGGGAGGACTTATATAGTTACAGACAGGAGGAAAGGGGGGGAACCAATTAAGGAGCTGACCTAATAAAATGCAGCACCTGGAGCCCAGGGCAAAAGAGAACAAGACTTCACACTGACCAAGCAACAAACATCAAGGCAGCAAAGAGCGAGAACGCCGGCCGCAGCGGTAAGTACGCGTGCGCCGCCTGGGACCCCCGGGAGGCGTTACACTCCCTTTCAGATACGCTGGCGACAGGCATCTGCTTCCTGAAAGCTGTGGCAAGCTGCGTACATAGGGCTCCCTGATAATAACATAATCCAGCCTCCCTTATGGCAGTAGTAAAACATTTCCCCATTTTGCTTTGACAGTGAGAGTCTAAAAACATGCCTATCCAGTAAACATTAGACTGCTTGATGTCAACGATACTCCTGTCAGCGTGTAAGCAAGTGAGCACACAGGTCGCTATTCTGCAAAGCATGCCAAAGGAACCAGTTTTTTCTGGCACTGCCCCCCCAACTGAGATGATTGGGTGTCGTGGCCGATGACATAGTCATCATCATCTTGCTCCTCCACCTCCAACTTTTCCTCCTCCAGTGGCAGCTCCTCATCCTTATCTTATCCTTTTATCTTTGTGGATCCCCGACAGCTACAGGGTGACCAGACAGATAGGTTGGCCGTTCTTCTGTTGTTGCCTGTTACATGAGTGTCAGCATCTGTTCTAAGATAAATGACATGCTCCCTGCTTAAAGAAAGTAGATTCCTGTACTCCTGAAGATTGCTTGTGCAAAATTTTATTAATGGATATGCGCTATATACGACAGCTTTGGTTTTGCAGAACGTTTTCGGCAGTGAAGCCTTTATCAATAAGCTGTAATATAATGTATATATATAAACAGGTTTGCATTACATATAAACGGATTTGCGATCTAATTGTAATAGATGTCATAATCGTGGTAAACAAAATATATACTCATAGCTGCTAAGGTTGCTCCACCTATGCAGTGACGATTGGTAGAGGTTATTATACCTCAAATAGGAGCGAGAACATGTTACTAGATACATGGAAATATCTACATCTATGTAAGCCAAATATGGGTATCACATGAACTAGTAAATGCAAACAAATAACATCGCCGTACAAAAAGTTCAGTAGCATAATGAGGATATGCTTATAATATGTCTGACAGACATGCAGAGTAACAAAAAGGACCATGGTGCCACAGGTGAAGAGAGTGTAAATCTCTAGAGGGTAAGTCTAGAATGAGGTAGGTACCTGGTGGTAGCGTTTGTGCATGGAGCCGGGAGCCGGGCAGAGCACCGTAAAGGCGGTGAAGTGATATTGAGTACGTGCCTGGGAAAAGAAGGGGGACTGATGAGATGGAAGCGGCAACTAGGTAGAGAGTATAGCTGTATAATGGGGAGGGCGGTACCTGAGCTTATGTGCAGAGAAGGCCCGGAAAAAGGTCCAGTATTACCGTCAAAGCGGTGAAGTAGCGCGGTGTGGGAAACAGGATGTCTGCCTGGTTGGAGCGGCGCTGGTGTGTGTGGGGCCGGTGACGCTTAAATGCACTGCGTCGCTTGTCTGTTGAGGTGGATGGTGTGGGAGGGGTCGGGATAATGACTGCTGCGCTTGTTTGCCCTAAGTAAAGATGTCGAAGCGGTGGTCACTGCGCATGCTTGCCCTGAGTAAAGATGGCCGACGGGCCAAAGATGTAATAGATGGAATTAGGAAGGCAAGCAAGGGAGAATAGAATAATGGGTACCATAATGTAAAATATAATGTAAAATATAATGAGGCATCAGTGCATATGTGCCCTCCGTGAAGATGACAGAGAAGTGCGCATGTTCGCCCTAGGAGAAGATGGCCGGAGGGCCAAAATATGATAGAAGGAAGTAGGTGAACAAAATACGATAGATGGAAGTAGGTGGAGAAATAGGGTGGAATGTATAGTGGGCACCAAGGTGTAAGATAAGGAGAATATAGTCAGGCATCAGCATATTGTTTTATGTTACTGAAAAGGATATAAAGTATTCTGTGGCAGTATATTCTCCAGGATATCAGATCCTTAGTGCTGGGTCTGTAGAGAAGGAGAGAAATCATTAGTGACAAGTACATATATCTCATAATACTATGCAGAGTATAAGATATCACCTTATGCGCAAGGGGCAGGTAATACAGTGTAAAGAACGAAAATGTTACATGAAACAGTTGAGATCGTAGTCCCTATTAAGACCCTTGGGTTCTAGACTTTGTAGTTCATGTATCCAAAATGCTTCCCGCTGCTGTAGCATGCGGGTGATGTCGCCCCCTCTTCTCGGGGCGGTGACCTGTTCAATTACTTGGAAGCGTAATTGTGATATATTGTGACCTTTGAGAACAAAATGTGCAGGTACTGGGAACCAAGTGTTTAAGCATCGTATTGTGGATTTATGCTTACAAATCCTATCCCTGATGGTCTGGGTAGTTTCCCCTACGTATAAAAGGCCGCATGGGCACTTGATAATGTAAATGACATTAGAGGAGTCACACATGAAAAAACCATTGATTTTGTATTTTTTACCATTGAGAGGATGATGGAATTCACTGCCTTTGATCACATGTGAGCATTGCATTCAGTGAATGCAAGGCAATGTTCCTTTGCGTTGTGTCTTTAGGAAAGTCTGTAATGGAATTTTTTTGTCAGATCCTAAGTCTGCCCTGACCCATTTGTCCCTAAGGTTTTTTGGTCGTCTGTTGCAGGCGAGGATAGGGTTGGAAAATTCTTGTATACTTGGGTAGGCTTGGTGTAATATGGACCAGTGTCTATGTAGTATATGTTGAACTTTTTTGGCAAAGGGGTGATAGGTATGTACAAAAGCTACTCTGGGACCATCTATCTTGTGGGGATTTGGTTTTCTAGATTGTCTGGATTGTAAAATGATGTCTGGGTAGCCTCTTTCTTTAAATTTAGTCGCCATTTCGGTTATCCTCGTCTCCCTAGTTGTTTGTTTCTCCACTATGCGTGAGATCCTATCAAATTGCGATTGAGGTAAGGCTCTTTTAACACTTGGTGGGTGGAAACTTGAAAAGTGTAAAAGGCTGTTGCGGTCTGTGGGCTTGGTGTATAAGTCCGTAGTGAGTGTGCCATGTTCGTCCTTGGATACCATTGTATCTAAAAAGCTGATGGATGTTGCACTGAAATGTAATGTAAATTGTAATTCTGTGCGAATGGAATTAATAGCGGTTGTGAACGTATTAAGGGATTCGCAGTTGCCGGTCCAGATGCAAAAAATATCGTCGATATACCTTTTCCAGGTAATAACATGTTGCTGAAATAAGGGGTTGGTATAGATGTGGTCTTGTTCAAAGATGGTCATGTAGCCATTTGCATACATCGCGGTACCTTGTTTCTGTATATAGAAACTGTCCTGGAAGAGAAAATAGTTTTCAGTCAGGACCAAACGTAGTAGATCCATGTAAAGATCCACTATCTCAGGGCTAGTATTAGCGTCTCTGAGGAGACGGTTAGTGGAGGCAAGGCCTATTTCATGTGTGATGGAAGTATATAGGCTAACCACGTCAAAGGTCACTAGGAGAGAATCAGGGGGAATTTGTCTAGTTTGTCGGATGATGTTGAGGAATGATGATGTAACCAAAAGAAATGACTTGGTGCTTTTGATAATGGGTGTGAGGATTTTTTCTAAGAAGACAGATATGGGTGAAAAGATGGAGTTTGATGAGGAAACAATGGGGCGGCCCGGTGGTTTGTGTAGGCGTTTGTGTATTTTTGGTAAGATATATAAAACTGGGATCACTGGGTCTCTCTTGGTCAAGTAATTGTATGTGTCCTGATCTATGGTACCCTTGTCTAGATGTATTGTTAGAATTATTTTGATTTTCTCTGCGATACTTGGGGTGGGGTCGCAAGTTAGAAGTCCATAGACGTCGGTGTCTCCCAGTTGCCTGTGGACTTCTTCTAGATAGTCCTTCTTGTCCATCACCACCAATGCCCCACCTTTATCGGCCGGTTTGATGGTTATGTCCTTGTTTTTATTTAAACTTCTTAGGGCCTCTCGTTCATCACCTGACATGTTTGGTGCACAACTAAACTTGTTTCTCTCAATGTCCTTCCTAAGAGCCTGTATGTCCCTGGAAACCAAGGAGATATAGGTCTCTATAGGATGCTGTGTCTTGGGAGGCATGAATGTGCTCTTAGGTTTGAGCCCAAATTGCCTAGCTGTTATTAGGGCTCGAGATCCCGAATCCGGTCTGCTAGGGGGGTTGATGGAGTCTTTTTCTCCGAAGTGTGCTTTAAGGCGTATGCTTCGGAAAAATCTCTGTAGATCTAATTCAATCTGAAAGGTACTGAATCTGTACGATGGGCAAAAAGAGAGTCCTTTCTGGAGTACCTGGATTTGGGTAGGACTGAGAGTAATGGAAGAAATGTTGATCACTATGGATTCTTGTGGAGTGTCCCTTACCTGTGATCGCGTGGTTCGGGCCTGGGAGTTATCTCTTTGTGGTCTGTTGTATCTGTCCCTTGTTCTGGAACCTCTGGTCATGCGTTGTCCTGGAGGAAAGGAACTTGTGATGGTTGGTTGTCGACGATATCCATTTCCTTCATAACTGGAGTGTGAGGAATCCGATGAAGAGGCATATTCTCTCTGGTAGTCGTGTTTTTGGTGTTGGGTATACTGCCACTTATATATTCGGTTATTGCGGTAGTCATCCGCGTCTCTTTGGAATTTCCGTCTTTTTTGGCTCTCCACATCACGTTTGTGATTAGTCAGGGCGGTATTTAACTTTTCTTTGAAGGAGATAAATTCTGATGCCTGAAGCGTAGCCTGTAGTTGTAGTTCGGCTGAAGTAATCTGTTCTTGCATTTTTACGATATTTTTCTCAAGGAAGGAGATGGTGAGAGTCATTAGGTCTAAGGAACACCGGTTAAGAATCTGGGTAAATTGTGAACAATACTCTGGGTCGTCCCTATGCTCCCTGCTTAGGCAATCTGGTTCATGACTAAATCATTCCTGGCTTTCCATTGAACATACAGATACCCCAGTATGTGCAATGTGGAATTTCAGCAAGTTGGAACATTACAGATTAAGCTGTGTAGCGGCAGACCATTCTGTCTCTGCAATTCCAGGAGAACATTTCTCGCCATGTAAGAATGGCTGAAAAATTAGGACAGTCTCCTGGACATAGCTAGCACCTTAATCAAGCCAGTGTACTTTCTTAAAAAGCATTGCACAACAAGGTTAATTGTCACTGACCACCTTGCCAAGTTGGAGCAGGCAGGGTGACAGCCAGCTGCTATATGTACTTTAGCAAATGTTCTTGTGTGGCTACTCTCAACCAGGCTGATGAGCTCTAACACCCCATGGCAACTCTTGATTTGACACGTGTGATAGGAAAGAGGGGTAGTGGGATTGACACTGTGCCCTGCTGCTGTAGGGGGCAGGAAGAAGTCCATGGAGAAGGAGGTAGAGGAGGCGGATAAGTGCCTGGTGTGAGAGACAGGCTGACACAATGGTGGAAGGGGATTAAAAGGATCTGTCTTGTTGCTGGGGTGCTGTCTCACCACTGCTGCAAAAAAAAACATCTACCAAGTGGACTGTGAAAGACATGTACTGTCCCTGCCCATAAGATTTGCTCTAGATGTCAACCGTGATGTGCACACAACGACAATCACAAGGAACAGCCTACATTCTCCACCATGTGAGAGTAGAAGGCAGGGATGGCTTTTTGGGAGAAATAATGTTGGCTAGATATCTTCCAGTGTGGCTGAGAACATGCTATCAGCCCTAGAAAAGCAGGAGAATTTACTAAATGGTAGGCCAGAATTTTGGCCAGGTGGGAATTAAGCTTGTGCACCATTGGATTGCTGGGTGTGTAAAGTTATTTCCTGGCCATGCATTCCATTATCTATGCCTGATGATAGTGCGGAGGAGTCTGAGCAGAGAAGCAGAAAGTAATGACAACAATGTGAAAGACCCCATACTGACTGTGGATGCAGCCTTGTTGCCTCAAGGGATATCGAGAGAAGGGGGAAACTCTTTTAAGGTAGCTGGCTGCCCATGGAATGAGGTGATGCCACTTCACATGGTTCAATAGAGCTTTGGTGTCTATGTTTGGGTTTGGGTTTGGGTTTGGGTTTGGTTGTGCACGTGTTTTTTTATTCTTGCACAGCTTGCATGGGGTCAATGTTTCTGTCTTCCTGCAGCGTAGAAAAACCTCAAGATAGGAAATACTTGCACAGAGCTGATACTTGCTGCCACCACCACCCTTCTCCTCTGATATTACTTCCTCCTCAGCACCCCATGCTGTCTCCCAGGTCTTGACCAACACACAATCATTGTCATAGTCCTCACCCTCCTCGCCCCTTTCATCGAACTGTAATATGTCATAATGGGCTCTTTGGTCTCCTTCCAAACTCTGGGCTTCATGTTTGCCAAGTTTTCCACTGTCACTTCCACTTCCCCTACTGCCACCACTTTTCCAGGTGTGCTGCAACTATGGCAACCAACACCGCTATGCATGGGGCAGGCCAAACGCTGACTTCTCTCACATGAGTCATCAACAGGGAGACTCTTGACTATCTGCAGGAATGCGTGATGGGGTTTTGTTGCCTTTTCGTAGGAAAAAAAAGAAGGTGTCTCACTAGGAAGGGGCACTGAAGACAGAGAGGATGCCACTGAAATGCTTCTCTGAGGCTATAAGGAGGTCCCTGTCTCCAAATCATGGTGTCAGAATCAGAAGTCACCTCCACATCATTCTGCTGTGACTGAGAGGAGGAGTGACTCATCCAATACACAATCTTTTTGTCACACCGGCGGTCAATACCTGCTCCTGTCTTGCTGCTCCGGGCAGACAATTACAGGATCTATTCTCTCTGTGTAAATTGGGACTAGCATTTAGTGAACTACCTTCCAAAACTTTGAGAGGTAATCCTTTCATAGTGCTCCTAGTTCAGCTACTGATTAAAGAGCTGAACAATCTTCCTATGTAGCTAAACTGTGGCTCCACCTCCTCGCCTGAGCTTTGAGGTTGTCTAGTACTCTACAGCCAATGTGTAATCTCTAGTCCGACTACCCATGTACCCAAACTTGGAATTGCTATCTGGATTACAAATGTACAAAGCCTGCCCCAACAGTGGAATTGTTTTCTGGAATAAACATGCACTCAGCTTGCCCAGAACTTGGACTTTATTCAGACTATGTCTTCTGCCTGATTCTTTGGTGCTTTGCACCAGAGTCTCTGATCCTCGAGAGTCAGCAGCCAACTACACCAGGACTACTTCAGAAGGTATTGGCCTGGTTAGTCTCCTGCGGCAAAGTCCAGATGCATGTACAGGGGTTAAAGGGTGAATACCAGTGAATCATTAGGAAACCACTCTTAGGTTTAGCCCAAAGTAAAATGAGTTAGTTAGTAAAGTGGATCCACACCCACTGTCTGTTATATTCGTTCTCTCTCCTCAATGATAATGTTGCAAGGGAAAACTGTAGAGTGCTGCTGCTTCTACTGCTACTTCTGCTGCCGCTAAAAATACTGTTACTACTACTAGTACAACTAGTACTATATCTGCTGTGATAGCTGGTGCTGTTACTATTCACTTTCTGGCTCTGGGTCATTCATTTGGAGCCCTTTTCTATTTCAGACATTTGACCTAATTTACACAGTCACATAGTAAGTTCCACTAACAGATATGTGCGTTGAAATACGCTGATTCAGAAAAAAGCTTTCTCTTGTGTAAAACAATAGTTGTCAACCTACTATGAGATTACTTCTCCCAAACCAACAGTTGAACTGTTTGAAAATGCCCTGTAAAAATCTTGGCCTACTATTTCAGGTGTTTTCACTTAAGAGATTTAAAAAGGTCCTCTCTGGATTGTAAAACACATGTTGTACACATGTATTGATATCTTTGCACCCCATATCAACACTTGGACTGCCCGGCGATGCCATCTCAGATTTTATATTACTGTTTCAGGTGTTTTCACTCAGACATTTAAAATGGTACCCTCTGGATTAGAAAACATGCATTATACACTTGTATTGAGATTATTCCCCCCATATCAACACTTGAAATGTGCAGGAGGAGGTTTGACTTTTGTGTATGGTGTAATTTATGTTGATGCTGATTGAAAAATGGTGTTATTGCTATTGCTAAAATGCAACACATTTAAAAATAATACAGATATGATGTTGTAAAAATAAAAAAAACAATTGTTCAGCAGCAGCAGCTGGTGTTATTGCTTTAAAAAGCTTTTTTCTACAATGTCTCACGTTTGGAACTGATAGATATCATGCACTGCATAAAAAATATACAGTAGTTGCTCAGTAGTCAGCACTGCAGCATAATGCTAAATGTTTTGGAAATAGGCTGACAATAAGAGAAACTTCAGGTTTGAAAAATAAATAGCTGCCTTTCTGTTCAAATGTGAAAAAAAAGTTCTTGCAGGTGGCTGCATTTAAAGTTCTGCAGCTACTGCAGCTTTATTATAGGTCAGTAACTGTAGCTAGAAGAAACTGCTTTCTACACCCAGCCTCAGCTCCTCACTAATCACTTCCTGGCTGAAATCGCTCCCTGCCCTTCTGCAAGGTACATGGGTCAGCCCTCCTTGACACAACGGCAAGAAAATGTCCCTCCCGTTTTCTGTGACCGGTGTGCCTAGGTAGGAACCACAGAGAGGCCAGAGGAAGCACATCTCGCACGAAACGACCGTCGCCGCTCTGCAGCACTTGTGTAGCATTACCGGACCCCTGCCACTTTATATGTAAGTCTGTCTTTTTTGGACAAATAAAGCGAATCTGGACTTTTCAGGTGAGTGCCACCTTCATTTCTTTTCAAAAGATATTGTTCATGGACTGTTTTGGATTGAGCACCACCTGTGTCCTCTAGAGGTTTTTGTGCAGCCATCTTGATGTTCGTTTAAGTTGGTGTTTCTTGGCAGTGCCATCCGTGATTTTGCTTCTTTTTTCCCTGCAGGAACCACAGTTACCCAATAAAGGACATATATTGTCCTTGACCATAGTTACAGCTCCACATATCGGTGCTGCCATGAACTGTACCAGACACTGACGGGCTCAAGGACTGGCCCACATTCTTCTGTATGCACATATGCAGGGCTGGTACAGCTTCCTTAGAGTAGTGACAGCTTGGGACTCTCTACCTTGGCTCAGCACAAGCCATCAGTTCTCTGAAATGTGCAGAGTAAACTACATGGACAGGGAGGGACTGTACCAGCAACTTGGCCAGGAGCACGTTCAGCTTTTGCTCTGTTTGATGAGTGCACGCATACTGTTGGTTTTTTGCAATCGCCTCCCTGATTGATTGCTGGCGAAACGTGTGATGAGGAGTAGGATGAGGAGGAGGAGCATCAGGACCAGATGATAGGAAGGAAACACAGCACCCTTCTGGCTAGATGGAGAAGCATGACTGCTGGAGAAGAACAGTTAACTTGCACAGCTTATTCACTCCTATTTGAGAATCAAGACATAATAGAATTGCTTATCAATTTAACAAGGGGTCACACCAATAACAGTTAAGTTACACAGCTTATTCACCTCAATTAGAGAAACAGGAAGACATGGAATTGCTCATCTATTAATCAAGGTGAACATTGTTCTATTAGATAGCTCTATGCAGGTATTGATGTGAACCGAGCTGTCTCCTATGGATCCCTTCAGCTTCAGATTACACAGCCTGCTCTGTCCTTACACTCTCCCTATGGTCTCCTTATACTCACCCTACAGTGTGCAAAACCTCTCCCTACTATCTCTCTACACTGTCCCTGCACTGTCTCTCTATCTAATATTTCACAATTAAAGGCTTCTTGAACACTGTCGCTAGACCTTGTCACATCTCTCTTTATGCTACGCTCACAGTGAAATAGTTGGCACCGCACAAAATCACTGGTTTCCATTATGCAGGAGTCCAGTCCTGCATAACGGAAACCAGGATGGATCTGTTACGCTGCCCATAGACTTCTATTATGACGGAATTCAAAATGGAAGCCTTTAAAAGGCATTCTGTTTTACTTTCCGTCATTTGGACAATCATAACAGATCTGTCTGGTTTCCGTTTTGAGTTTCGTCTTATGGATTCCGTTATTTTCTATTATAACCGTGTTATAACAGAAAACGAAAACGGAATCTATAACGGTAATGTGAACCCACCCTAATAAGATCTTCGGTTCAATCTCTGTGGGGATGAAGTTCATGAGGAGACATGAAGTATAAAGAGGATGGGCAAGACAGACTGTGGTAATGGAGACTGCATACAAGTTCCACTGCTCATTACCCCATCTCCTCTCTGTCCTACTCTCATGTCTCCTCATGAACTCCATTCCTACAGAGTTTCAGCTGAAGATCTTATCATCTGTATTCAGGATCATAACCCCTGACTAGCAGAGAGGAGGATGAGGCTGCTCTTAGCCTCAGTGTTGTGAAGTAACTTGTCCTGCTGTGTTATTAGGGCAGGTTTTGTGAGTACTAATAGGAAGGCGGCCATTTTATTTCCTGTGGTGACTGCTTCCCAGACAAAACAAGCCATTATAACTAATGAAAGGTATTTGGAAATATTTTAATTAATTTTATTTTCTTAATTCCCAGAGAACGTCTTTAACCCTTTCATGACCGGGCCTAAAAAAGGCCTGAATGTCCAGGCAACCTTTTGTGATTTTGTGCACGTGGTGGTTTAGTGACCCTAGCTTTTTTTTGTTTGACTACCAAAATAATTTTTGCTATTTTTTTTATTGACACTTTTTATTAGAATGGCTTTTTACAGATTTTTTCCCCTTTTTTAGGTTTCATTCGGAGGAAAACAACTAATTATCATAAAAAAGTAATTTTTTAAATTATAGCCTTTTATTTCTTAAACATTAAAACTGACACAAAAAATAATTATTGCAATGGGTTTCCTATTTTGTGACAATCGTTTTCATATATGATACATAGGTTTGAGTAAATGGGGCAACTGTGGTGATGGTTTGTTAGCGACTGCATTTTTAATTTCTTTTTTACTTATATTTTAATTTATTTTTGCCACATAATATGCCCCCCAGGAGGTTATTAAAAAGCCTCTGGAGGACACTGACTTTTATTTTTTACTTTTTTTTCCACAGGAGCCCCAGTTATAGAGGAAACAAGCCCCCTATGGGCATTACATACAGGCAGTGCTGATCAGTGTCTCCTTAGACCCTGCAGCTCTGCTCCTGTATTAAAGTGAATGAGACATCAAGCGTGTTCCTAGCAGAGTTTCTTACAACTATAGATTTACATTGGCTTATGATTAGGCACACACATCCAAGTCCATTGCCTAATGAAGTTTCAAGAGGTTTCACTTTAAAAGAGAAGCAAGCACTCTGTTGATCTGCCTGCTTTATTATATGTGCAACTGCAACTTAAATGTTGTTTCAACTTTTTTATGATAAAATGGCTTTTATAGCTGAATAAACCTAAGGATGAAACAGTGCTACAAAATAGATGTATGCAGTTGGTTTGTCCCATTAAGCAACACAAACACATTAAAAAACAAAATGTGTCTAAAATAATCAATAAACCAATTTAATTTAAAGCAAATCATTGGCGTGAAGATGGAGTGCTTTATAACTTCAGAATGGTTCCTTACAATACTAATAAGCAAATTACAGCATAAAGCCTGGGCAGCTCTCAGTAGACCGTATGGCTTATTTTGTAGACTACGGGTTATTTTTGCTTTACGTACTTGCATCAGTCACTATGGGTTAATTTATTCATCTGTACTCATTTCTTGTATAATCAGCTACAGTAAATAATAAGGTACTTAACACTGCCATAGACTAAACATAATCCTGAATGCAGTCAGCAGAGTAAGCAATTGTGTGCATTCTCAATAGTAGAAAATCACCTATGTACAAGAATGAGTGAAGTTTCAACACAGGAATCCTTTTGAAAAATTTAATTTGGCACCTTTGTGAAGTAAGCCAAGAAATCTGATTCATTACAGATTAATTCATCAAAAACAGCTATAAATCAGGTATGCTCAGGACTCTCTGCCTTAGAGTACGGCCACATGGAGGCCTTGAAGAACCGTGTGGCCAATTCTGCCTTTTATTTAATAATAAAGACCGCGCTGTATAGTCAATCTTCATTGTTAATGGCACCTTTAATGCACCTTTAAACAGGGGCTGTTGCTGTTATGAGGTTTGGGTTGTTAGGTTGGGGGGACAATATGCATATTATTGGACTTGCAGCCTGCAATCTCCTGCATGTTATTTGACAATAAACACTGAATACTAATCAGCTCTGTACTACCCACTTTTCCAACCCCAGCACTCTCCTGCCCTACAGCTGGGAACCCTTCTTCTGCCATCTGCTTTTCCTCCGTTTCCTCATCATCTAATATCAATGAGAATATGTCATCAGTAACATCCAGCTCCTCCTCTCTCTGTATCTTGCTGACTTTTCTAGGGCATGCAGATTTTGAAGGATGATTTGGAAGAAGCAAAGCCAGCAAAAGATGAGGATGGCCATCATTAAAGGGATTGTGTCACTTTAGCAAATAGCATTTATTATGTAGAGAAACTTAATATAAGGGACTTCCTAATGTATTGTGATTGTCTATATTGCTTCCTTTGCTGGCTGGATTCTGAATTTTTTGGAAAAACTGATTCGTCACCATGAAGCGTGAGGAAATTCAGATTCATTGTGAATCGAAATTTTCCTAAACTTCGGACCAAATTGTGCTTTGAATGTTTTGCTCAACACTAAATATAATAAATGAGATTATCAACTTCAGCATCCAAAAAGATGATCAAAATTGAAGTTAGTTCATTAAAAAGACTGATATATAGAAAAATAGAGCAAGGGTACACACAATCCACAATAAAATAAAATATAGCAGCACTCCAGAAATAGTTTCAGTGAAGCAAAGGTGATAATTTATTCACCCATACTTGTTCCTTGTTCAGAGTGAATAAAGTACTAGCTAGAGATTGGCAATTTGAATGTAAATTAATCAAATTTGTTACGAATTTCACAAAAATTGAACTTAAAAATGAATTTGATTCAGGCAAATCAAGATAAAGGGCACCCAGCCATTTTACATATCAAAGTTTGTATTAGTGAGAGAAACAAAGCAGGGAAGATGGAGAATCACATGATTACTTGTCCAGTGGGCTTGCCCATAATGCTTTGCAGTGTGCCTCACAGCCAATCAGGATGGATATTCACTGGTCTATTAAGGTCTTATATACATGGCCTTGAAAAAATGCATAAAAGAAAATCAACCCTATGCAATGTGGGCGGCGGGGCACACAATATATATAACTATGTCTATATCATAGATGATAATAACCACCTCGCCACCTGCAATCAACTGGCTCAAAAATGAAAATAACCGTACAAGCTCCCAAAGAAAACAAACCACACTTAGTGTCTATAAAAAGACGAATGGAGCCACAAAAGTACTATGAAAGTATGAAATTCTTTATTACATCACATAAAATAAATTAAAAATTCATGTTATAAAAGGAGGGTGACAGTGCATGAAAACACCATCTCTAGCTCATATATGAAAGACCATGCCAATATATTGGACAATAATATAGAGGTGAACTACAATTAAATATAAAGATAGTAGGACCAAGCAGTATACAATTAAATACCTATAACAGACATACACGTGGCAGCATCAAAAACAATGACTGACACGTATAGGTTACCAAAGGATTACATGTAGCCAAACTTGATAAGTGCAAAATACATAAATCCAACAGTGTGGAACTTATAAATGTGACTAACGAAGGTACGCCAAAACGCGCGTCGGGGTAACGCCATCCCTGGCCCTTTAGTTGGTCTACAATACGTTTGGTGAGCAGTATTTTTTTGATTATTTGGGGTTACTATATCCCTTTGTATTGACCTGTCTTAGATCTGCAGTAGTGCTTGTTAGTCACATTTATAAGTTCCACACTGTTGGATTTATGTATTTTGCACTTATCAAGTTTGGCTACATGTAATCCTTTGGTAACCTATACGTGTCAGTCATTGTTTTTGATGCTGCCACGTGTATGTCTGTTATAGGTATTTAATTGTATACTGCTTGGTCCTATTATCTTTATATGTGATTGTAGTTCACCTCTATATTATTGTCCAATATATTGGCAGGGTCTTTCATATATGGGCTAGGGATGGTGTTTTCATGCACTGTCACCCTCCTTTTATAACATGAATTTTTAATTTATTTTATGTGATGTAATAAAGAATTTCATACTTTCATAGTACTTTTGTGGTTCCATTCGTCTTTTTATAGACACTAAGTATGAAAGTATGAAAAAGTATTCATACCCCTTCACATTTTCCACATTTTTTTTACACCAACCGACCTAAATGTATTATATTGGGATTTTCTGTGATAGAGTAACACAAAGTAGCAAGTGAAGTATGCGTGAAGTTAAAAGAAAATGATACATGGTTTTCAACATCTTTAATAAATAGAAACCTGAAAAGTGTGGCGTGCATTTGTATTCAGCCCAGTACTCTGATTTAAAAAAAATCCAGTGTGACTAATTGTCTTGAGAAGTCATAATTAGTAAATAGTAATTAGTAAATAGAGTCCACCTGTATAAATTATTCTCAGTATAACTACAGCTGTTTTGTGAAGACCTCAAAGGTTTGTTCGAGAACATTAGTGATCAAACAGCATGATGAAAACCAAGGAACACACCAGACAGGGCAGGGATAAAGTTGTGGAGAAGTGTTAAGGAAGGTTAGGTTATAAAAAATCATCTGAAAGTGGAAGGAGTATGGCACAACTGAAAACCTACCAAAACACAGCCACCCAAGTAAACTGACAACCCAGGAAAGGAGAAGACTTATTAGAGGATTAGCCAAGAGGTCCATGGTCACTCAGGAGCAGCTGCAGAGATCTACAGATCAGGTAGGAGAATCTGTAATCAGGAAAACTATTCACTCTGCACTTTCCAGATTTGTATTAAAACTTTGAAAATCATGTATATTTTTCTTTTCATTTCACACATACTTGCTACATTGTGTTAGTGTGTCATATAAAATCCCAATAAAATACCTTTAAGTTTGTGGGTGTAATATGTAAAAATATGAAAAATTCAAGGGGTATGAATAGTTTTTCAAGCACTGTAAGCTCCCACATTCTGACAGTCTTCAGACCCTTTAACAATTTTCATATTTTGTTATGTTGCAACCTTACACTAAAATAAAAAAAAAATAAAAAACAGCATAATCTGCACTCAATATATCATAAAGAGAAAGTGAAAACCGATTATTTTAGAAACGTTTGCAAATTTATTAAAAAGAAAAAGCTGATTTTAGGTGGACATACTGTAAGTATTCAGATCCTTTGTTATGTGACTTGAAATCTAACTCTGGGGTCCCACATTTATCTTGATTATCTTTAAGATGTTTCTACACCTTAACTGGAGTCCACCTTTGGTAAATTTAATTGATTGGATGTGATGTGTAATGATTACAGATGAGCGAGCACTAAAATGCTCGGGTGCTCGTTATTCGAGTCGATTTTTCCCGATGCTCGGGTGCTCGTTTCGAATAATGAACCCCATTGAAGTCAATGGGAGACTCGAGAATTTTTTGCAGGGGACCTAAGCTCTGCATAGGGAAGGTTGCATGAAAACCTGGAAACCTCAGAAAATGATGGAAACACCATGGAAATGGACAGGAAACAGCAGGGGCAGCATGCATGGATGCCTCTGAGGCTGCCTAATCGTACCATTACGCCAAATTCTGGGCAACAGCCTGGTGGTGACCCTCAAGACAATAGTGCTGACCCAGACCAAGATGGGCAAGGCACATGCACTGGCACATGTTAGGAAAGCACTCAACTAGGTGCAATGAAGGTCCATCGCCGCCTGCGGGTGACACCACTGCTCATGCTGGCACTGCTGTCCTATCCCCCGCCCCACGACGCAGGCATAAGCGTCTCCCTCTCCGCACCCACCCAGTAGTCCACAGCGTACACAAAGTTCTCCCAGCACAGTGCCCAGCTCTCCCCATCCCAGACGGGCAAACACGCACCCACCACCCACCCACCCTGTCCACAGCAGACCTCCAAGCACAGTGCCCAGCTTTCCTAATTCCAGATGGGCTAAGACGCACACTGCACCCACCTATTAGTCTCCACACGTGGGTGGGTGCAGAGCCTTTTAGTGCCCCTCAAGACAATGTTTGTGTGCCAGGGCCTGGTAGTAACCGTCCTTTAAGTTGTTGTTGGAGAGGCCGCCGATGACCCTGAAGACAATTTTGGCTGACAGTGCAGTGGCAAGCCTCCAAAAAATCGTGGGTGAGAGCCTGGAGGTGACGCTCAGAAACAAATGGTTTAAAAAAGCATGGTGGTGCATCCCTGAATGACAGTCTGTGACTGAGATTGCAGGTGAACCCGCTAAAATTGTAGTCTAGCACACCTTGGTGGTGAACCCCTAAATTACAAAGTTTGACTGAGATTGCAGTTTACAGCATGGAGGTGAACCCCAGGATGACTTGTTAAGACTGAGATTGCAGTTTACAGATTGGCGGTGAACCCCAGAGTGGCTTGGTTAGACTAAGATAGCAGCTGAACCACCCAAAAATTTAGTGTGACACAGCATGGCGGTGACTACAGTTCAGTGAACAATTCTGTGGTGTGCGGTACAGTAGCCACAGTCTAGAAAAAATGTTTTTTCTATCACTTATATATACTACAGTCCAGTGAAAAATTGTGTGGTGTGCGTTAAACTAGCCGGAGTCTAGAAAATATACGTTTTTTCTCTCAAATACATTTAATACAGTCCAGTGAAAAATTCTGTGGTGTGTGGTACACTAGCCACAGTCTAGAGAATATGTTTTTGGCCTCAGATATTAATTCTACAGTTTAGTGATTACACAAAATGTTGAACCCAAGGGCTAAGGGTCGAGGACGTGGGGTCCAAGTGATGTAGGGGGGCAGAGGCCGTGGTCCTGGGCAGGGTGACACAGTACCTACTGATGAGAGAGCAGTGGAACGCCGCAGAGTTTCGCTCCCTAGCTTTATCTTGCACTTACAGGGTCACGTGGTACACCACTATTGAAACCACAACAGTGTGAACAGGTGATAACGTGGATAGCGGATAATGTGTCCAGTAATTTATTCACCACCCAGTCCTCCACGCAGTCCACCTACGCTAGCCAAGGGAGTAGACCTCTGGCTCCTCCAGCTCAACCTCCTTCCCCCCAGCCTGCCCCCCCATGAAAAATATGGAGTCAGATACGGCATACTCACAGGAACTCTTTTCAGGACCCTACCCAGAGACACAAACCACTGCTCAACAGCAACCTGAGCAGTTGCTCTGTCCCGATGCCCAAAATTTAGAACTTTCGCAGTCTGTGGGTGATGAGAGTGTGGAGGAAAAGCAGGTGGATGATGAGGTGATTGACCCGAGCTGGGGTGGTAAGCCTAGTCAAGACAGTGCTTCTGAGGGGGAGGCAAGTGCAGCACCAGAACAGGTTGGAAGAGGCAGTGGGGTGGCCAGAGGGAGAAGCAGGGCCAGAGCAAGTAGATCAGCAACTGTTTCACGGAGTGAAGCTCCCGTGCCGAGGCCTAGATGTTCGCAAGTCTGGAAGTTCTTTAAAGAAAGTGAGGATGACCGACGGACCGTGGTGTGAAACTTTCGCCACACCAGGATCAGCAGGTGAGGCACCACTACCAGCCTAACGACTACCAGCATGCGCAGGCATATGAGTGCTAAACACACGACTCAATGGAACCAAGGCCGTTCTCCTGCAGATCACACCACTGCTCCTTCCCCTGTGTCACATGCTGGCTGTGCGAGTCAACCCCCCGCCCAGGACCCCGGCACGAGCACCTCACGCCCTACAACCACCCCTGCACCTCCACGATCCTCCACACCCTACATGAACGTGTCCCAGCGCAGCGTTCAGCTGTCTTTGCATCAGACATTGGAGCACAAGCGCAAACGCAAATACAATTCCACCCACCCACATGCACAAGCCCTAAACGTCCACATTTTCAAACTGCTGAGCCTGGAGATGCTATGCTATAGACTGGTATAGATTGAGGCTTTCCGCAACCTGATGGCGGTGGCTGTCCCTCAGTACTTGGTCCCCAGCCGCCACTATTTTTCACGATGTGCCGTCCCAGCCCTACACCAGCACGTGTGAGAGAACATCATCCATGCCCTGACCAACGCAGTTACTGAGAAGGTCCACCTAACCACAGACACGTGGACAAGTGCTGGCAGGAAGGGACATTATGTCTCCCTGACGGCACATTGGGTTAACTTGGTGGAGGCTGGGACCGAAGCTTACCTTGGGGCCGCTTATGTAATGCCCACACCGAGGATTGCGGGGCCTACCTCGGTCACGATTTCTCAGACTTATTATGCCTCTTCCTCCAACCCCTCCTCCTCCTACTCTCAAATACAATCTGTGAGCATGGCGCCTTCAGTCGGTATCTCTAGGCACAGCAGCACTGCCGTGGATAAGCGCCAACAGGCGGTGCTGAAACTGCTGAGCTTAGGTGACAAGAGGCACGCCGCCCAAGAGCTGTTACAGGGCATCACGGCGCAGACCGATCTTTGGCTGGCGCCACTGAAACTCAAACCAGGCATGGTTGTGTGTGACAACGGGCGTAACCTGGTGGCGGCTCTGCAACTCGGCAGACTCACACATGTGCCATTATACACCAATACTATTTCCCAAAGTAACAACAACCTATATAAACAATGCATATAAAACCTGCCTGGCCCACGTGTTCAATCTTGTGGTTCAGCGGTTCCTCAAGACCTACCCCAATTTGTCTGATTTGCTCACCAAGGTGCGACGCATCTGTGCGCATTTCCGCAAGTCAACCACAGATTCTGCCACTCTCAGGGCAGTGCAATGGTGCTTAAAAACGGACAGCTAACCGACTGTTGTGCGACGTGCCCACACAATGGAATTCCACATTACACATATTAGCCAGGGTTTACCAGCAGCGCAGAGCGATTGTAGACTGCCAGATGACAACTTCCACGAGAACTGGTAGTCAGGTTAGTCAGCTTCCTCAAGTCTACAATGAGGAATGGACGTGGATGTCGGATATCTGTCAGGTGTTAAGCCACTTTGAGGAGTCAACACAGATGGTCAGCGGCGATGCCGCCATTATCAGCGTCACCATCCCGCTGATTTGTCTGCTGGAAAACTCAATGCTCAGCATGAAGTTTGAGGCTTTGCGCTTGTCACAGGAGATGGGGGAAGAAGATACGTTGCTTGATAGCCCGACCACCCTCAGGTCTGTTTCTCAGCGCGTATTGGAGGAGGAGGAGGAGGAGGAGGAGGAAGAGGAGGAAGAAGAGGACGAGAAGGAGACTGTTGGCAAGACTGAAGAGGGTACCTATGCTCATTCCTTCTTATCTGTTGAGCGTGTATGGGCTGAAGAGGAGGAGAAAATGGAGAGTCAGCCTATTGAGGAAAGGGAATTCTTGCATGTTGGGACTCTTCCGGAAATAGCTGACTTCATGTTAGGCTGCCTTTCCTGTGACCCTCGCATTTTTGACAACACCGATTACTGGGTGTTCACCCTCCTGGACCCCCGGTACAAGCAGAACCTTTCCACTCTCATTCCTGTAGAGGAGAGGAGTATGAGAGTGAATCAATATCAACAGGCCCTGCTGCACAAGCTGAAACTATCCTTCCCATCTGACACTGCTAGCGGCAGAGGACGTAGTTCTGTGGGCCAACTAGCGGGGGAGAGGAGGGGAGCAGGCAGCTTGTCAAGCACTGGCAGGGGAACACTCTCAAAGGAATTTGCCAGTTTTATGGCACCCCAGCAAGACTGTCACCCGTCCCCCAGAAGGGGGGAACTGTTCAGAAAGATGATGAGGGAGTACCTAGCTGACCATACCAACGTCCTGCGTGATCACTCTGCTCCATACAACTATTGGGTTGCAAAGCTGGACACGTTGCCCAAACTGGCGCTGTACGCCTTGGAGGTGCTGGCCTGCCTTGCTGCTAGCGTGTTGTCAGAGCGGGTCTTCAGTGCAGCTGGTGGCATCATCACTGATATGCGTACACGCCTGTCAACTGACAGCGCTGACAGGCTGACGATTATTGAAATGAATAAAGCCTGGATTTCACCGGAATGCAAATCTCCACCGGGGGAAAGCAGCTCAACATGAAGATTCTTTATGTATCCTCTCCTCTCCTCCTCCTCTTCGCACACAAACGCTGAGCCAACAGGCAATGTTTCTGAGGGCCAACTCAACTTCAACTCCAACTTTTAGGAGGGTCAACTTCAGACACTCCAAAACAAATTTTTGGGAGGCTCACCTACAGCCATTTGACTGCAATCTCAGTCTGACCAAGGCATTGGTGATGTCACCGCCATGCTGTATCAGTGTAAAATTTTATGTGCTTCACCTGCTACCTGAGTGTAACTTGGTCACTCTGTTGTCACCGCCATGCTGTGTAAGTGTAAAATCTTATGTGCTTCACCTGCTACCTGAGTGTAACTTGGTCAATCTGGGTGCACCGCCATGCTGTGTCAGTGTAAAATTTTATGTGCTTCACCTGCTACCTGAGTGTAACTTGGTCACTCTGGGTTCACCGCCATGCTGTATCAGCGTAAAATTTTATGTGCTTCACCTGCTACCTCAGTCTAACTTGGTGTCAACACTAGAGTGCGGCTACTATACCGCACACGAAAGAATAGTTCACTGCATTGTAGTATATATAACTGAGAGAAAAAAAGGAATCTTTAGACTGTGGCTATTTTACCGCAAACCACTCCATTTTTCACTGGACTGTAGTACATATAATTGAGAAAATATGTATTTTATAGACTGACGCTGCTATACAGCACACTACAGAATTTTTCACTGGACTGTAGTATATATAAATGAGAAAAAAAACGTAGTCTTTAAATGGCGGCTATTTTCCGCAAACCACTACATTTTTCACTGGACTGTAGTATATATAAATGAGAAACAAACGTAGTCTTTAAATGGCGGCTATTTTACCTCAAACCACTAGATTTTTCACTGGACTGTACTATATATAACTGAGAAAAAAAGTAGTCTTTAAATGGCGGCTATTGTACCGCAAACCACTCCATTTTTCACTGGACTGTAGTATATCTAAATGAGAAAAAAAGTAGTCTTTAAATGGCGGCTATTTTACCGCAAACCACTACATTTTTCACTGGACTGTAGTATATATAAATGAGAAAAAAATTAGTCTTTAAATGGCGGCTATTTTACCGCAAACCAGTACATTTTTCACTGGACTGTAGTACATATAACTGAGAAAAAACGTATTTTATAGACTGACGCTGCTGTACAGCATACAACAGTTAACTGGACTGTAGTATGTATATAAATGAGAAAAAAACGTAGTCTTTAAATGGCGGCTATTTTACCGCAAACCACTACATTTTTCACTGGACTGTAGGATATATAAATAAGAAAAAAACGTAGTCTTTATATGGCAGCTATTTTACCGCAAACCACTAAATTTTTCACTGGACTGTAGTACATATAACTGAGAAAAATCGTATTTTATAGACTGACACTGCTGTACATCACACTACATAATTGTTCACTGGACTGTAGTATATATAAATGAGAAAAAAACGTAGTCTTTAAATGGCGGCTATTGTACCGCAAACCACTACATTTTTCACTGGACTGTAGTACATATAACTGAGAAAAAATGTAGTCTTTAAATGGCAGCTATTGTACCGCAAACCACTCCATTTTTCACTGGACTGTAGTGTATATAAATGAGAAAAAACGTAGTCTTTAAATGGCGGCTATTTTACCGTAAACCACTACATTTTTCACTGGACTGTAGTACATATAACTGAGAAAAAACGTATTTTATAGACTGACGCTGCTGTACAGCACACGCCAGAATTGTTCACTGGACTGTAGTATATATAAATGAGAAAAAAACAGTCTTTAAATGGTGGCTATTTTACCACAAACCACTACATGTTTCACTGGACTGTAGTCCATATTACTGAGAAAAAATGTCGTCTTTAAATGGCGGATATTGTATCGCAAACCACTCCATTTTTCACTGGACTGTAGTATATATAAATGAAAAAAAACGTAGTCTTTAAATGGCGGCTATTGTACCGCAAATAGAGATGAGCGAGCATGCCCGTCCGAGCTTGGTGCTCGTTCGAGTATTAGGGTACTCGTAAGTGCTCGCTGCTCGGACGAGTATCTCGCCATGCTCGAGGAAATGGCATCTCCCGCATTTTGAATTTTTGGCGCATATAAACTCAGCCAATCACTAGCCAGGAGACTCTGCGGTACCCCCCAGCATCACATGGGGCCTTACATGTCGATAGCAGGGGTTGACTGGCCAGATCAGGTGACCCTGGAATATACTAGTGACGTCCGGCGGTGCTCGGCTCAGAGGCTGTCTGGATGTCGTTAGGGACAGATCTGCTGCGTTTCAGGGAGAGTGTTAGGGCCTGGATTTAGTTCTCTGTTAGGCAGGAGTGATCTCAAAAGAACCCAACAGCCCTTCTAAGCTACAAGACACTTTTTTTGTCTCCTGGCTGGGCTGGCTGGCACTAGTAGTGCAGCTATCGCCATATATAACAAACTTAGTTTTTTTGTTGTTTTATCTCAGTGATACAAATCCATTTCATACAGCTGTGTGGAACCATTCTGTGTGTCACAGTTCAGCTGTCCAGTCACCACAAACCACAATCCGTATTTTCTGTCCAGGTGACCCATACTGTACGTCACGTAATCCAATACGGTCATTTGCTCTCACTGATACAGCTACATTAGAAAAATCTGAGTGCGACATTTTTCTGGGTTGCAATGAAAATAGCCACAGTCAGCAGGGGCTGAGTTTGCTCTATGATATATTCTGCATGTTACGTTAAAAAAAACCAAACCAAAAAAAAAAACTGGGTCTTAGTTTTTTTGTTGTTTTAACTCAGTGATACAAATCCATTTCATACAGCTGTGTGGAACCATTCTGTGTTTCACAGTTCAGCTGTCCAGTCACCACAAACCACAATCCATATTTTCTATCCAGGTGATCCATTCTGTACGTCACGTAATTAAAAAAGGTCTTTTGCTCTCACTGATACAGCTACATTAGAAAAATCTCTGTGTGACATTTGTCTGGGTTGCACTTAAGCAGACCAAGTCTGCCTAATCTAATAGTTTCAGTGTAATTGCTCCATACTGCACGTAATAAAATACGTAATTTTTCTCTAACTTATCCACCTAGATACAAACCACAATCCGTATTTTCTGTCCAGGTGACCCATACTGTATGTCACGTAATTAAAAAAGGTATTTTGCTCTCACTGATACAGCTACATTAGAAAAATCTGAGTGCAACATTTTTCTGGGTTGCACTTAAGCAGACCAAGTCTGCCTAATCTAATAGTTTCAGTGTAATTGCTCCATACTGCACGGTACGTAATAAAATACGTAATTTTGCTCTAACTTATCCACCTATATACAAACCACAATCCGTATTTTCTGTCCAGTAGACCCATACTGTACGTCACATAAATAAAAAAGGTATTTTGCTCTCACTGATACAGCTACATTAGAAAAATCTGAGTGCGACATTTTTCTGGGTTGCACTTAAGCAGACCAAGTCTGCCTAATCTAATAGTTTCAGTGTAATTGCTCCATACTGCACGGTACGTAATAAAATACGTAATTTTGCTCTAACCTTTCCACCTATATATTAACTTGTTCAGATTGAACAAGTTTGTGGGTTTCAGTACAGCAGGCCCATTTTTTTTTTGGTATATATAATACACTTATATACAGAAAATGTTGAACCGCAGGGCTAGGGGTCGAGGACGAGGGCGTAGGCGTGGGCGTGGGCATTCAATTAATGCAGGGGGCAGAGGCCGTGGTCCTGGGCAGGGTGAGACAGTACCTGCTGATGAGGGAGCAGGGGAACGCCACAGAGCTACACTCCCTAGCTTCATGTCTCAACTTACAGGGACACGTGGTAGAGGACTGTTGAAACCACAACAGTGCGAACAGCTGATGTCATGGATTGTGGACAATGCTTCAAGTAATTTGTCAACCAGTCAGTCTTCCACGCAGTCCATCCACGTTACCCAAGGGAGCACTCCTCTGGCTCCTCCACCTCAACCTCCTTCCCCCCAGTCTGCCCCCTCCCAGGAAAATTTGGAATGCGATCCGGCATACTCTGAGGAACTGTTTTCTGGACCCTTCCCAGAGTCACAAACCACTTCTCAGGTTGCTGCTGACCTCTTTCCCGATTCCCAAGTTTTCCAACTGTCGCAGTCTGTGGGTGATGATGATGACAATGTTGACTTAGTGGAAGAAGTGTGTAAAGAGGTGTCAAACGATGAGGAGACACGGTTGTAAGACAGTGGTGAAGTTATTGTCAGGGCAGGAAGTCCGAGGGGGGAGCAGACTGAGGAATCGGAGGATGACGAGGTGACTGATCCAAACTGGGTTGATAAGTCGAGTGAAGACAGTGCTTCTGAGGCGGAGGCGAGTGCTGCACCAGAACAGGTTGGAAGAGGCAGTGGTGTGGCCAGAGGGAGAAGCAGGGCCAGAGCTGGTGCATCAGCAGCAACTGTTTCACGTAGTGAAGCTCCTGTGGCGAGGCCTTGATGTTCGCAAGTCTGGAGGTTCTTTAAAAAAAGTGAGGATGAACGACGGACTGTGGTGTGCAACCTGTGCCACACCAGGATCAGCAGGTGTGCCACCACTACTAGCCTAACCACCACCAGCATGCGCAGGCATATGAGTGCTAAACACCCCACTCAATGGAACCAAGGACATTCACCTTCTACGGGTCCCACCACTGCTCCTTCCCCTGTGTCACTCGCTGCCTCTGCTAGTCAATCCCCTGCCGAGGACCCCGGCAGGAGCACCTCCCGACGGAAATCCACACCTTCGCCTACACGATCCTCCACAGCATCCACCAATGTGTCCCTGCGCACCGTTCAGCTGTCTTTACAGCAGACGCTGAAGCGCAAGAGGAAATACAGTTTCACCCACCCACATGCCCAAGCCCTCAACGTCCACATCTGCAAATTGCTGAGCCTGGAGATGCTGCCCTATAGGCTGGTAGAGACCGAGGCCTTTCGCAACCTCATGGTGGTGGCTGTCCCTCGGTATTCGGTCCCCAGCTGCCACTATTTTTCCCGATGTGCTGTCCCAGCCCTACACCAGCTCGTGTCACAGAACATCATCGTTGCCCTGACCAACGCGGTTTCTGAGAAGGTCCACCTAACCACAGACACGTGGACAAGTGGTGCAAGGCAGGGACACTATATATCACTGACGTCACATTGGGTTAACTTGGTGGATGCTGGGACTAAGACTGACCCTGGGGCCGCTCATGTACTGCCCACACCGAGGATTGTGGGGCCTACCTCGGTCATGGTCTCTCAGACGTACTGTGCCTCTTCCTCTGACCCTTCCTCCTCCCCCACCTCCTCCTCTGAATTACCATCCGTGGGCACGGCGCCTTCAGTCGGTAGCTCTAGGCGCAGCATCAATGCCATGGGTAAGCGCCAGCAGGCGGTGCTCAAACTGCTGAGCTTAGGTGACAAAAGGCACACTGCCCAAGAGCTGTTACAGGGCATCACGGCGCAGACCAATCTTTGGCTGGCACCACTGAACCTCAAGCCAGGCATGGTTGTGTGTGACAACGGGCGTAACCTGGTGGCGGCTCTGCAACTCGGCAGACGGACACATGTGCCATGCCTGGCCCATGTGTTCAATCTCATAGTTCAGCGGTTCTTCATACCCCAATCTGTCTGATTTTGCTCACCAAGGTGCGCCGCATCTGTGCACATTTCCACAAGTCGACCACAGATGCTGCCACTCTCAGGGCAGCGCCACCTACAACTGCCCGCTTACCCACTGTTGTGCGTCGTGCCCACAAGATGGAATTCGACATTAAACATGTTATCCAGAGTTTACCAGCAGCACAGAGCCATTGTAGACTGCCAGATGTCAACTTCCACCAGAACTGGTAGTCAGGTCAGTCAGATTCCTCAAGTCTACAATGAGGAGTGGACGTGGATGTCTGATGTCTGCCAGGTGTTGACCAACTTTGAGGAGTCAACACAGATGGTCAGCGGCGATGCCGCTATCAGCCTCACCATCCCGCTGCTTTGACTGTTTAAAAACTCACTGCTCAGAATGAAGTCGGAAGCTTTGCGCTTGTCACAAGAGACGGTGGAGGAAGATACGTCGCTTGATAGCCAGAGCACCCTCCGGTCTGTTTCTCAGCGCGTATCGGAGGAGGGGGATGAGGATGAGGAGGAAGAAGAGGAGAATGTCGGCGAGACAGAAGAGGGTACCAATGCTCAGTCCTTCTTAACTCTTGAGCGTGTATGGGCTGAAGAGGAGGAGGAGGAAATGGAGAGTCAGGCCAGTGAGGAGAGGGAATTCTTGCGTGTTGGGACTCTGGCGCACATGGCAGACTTCATGTTAGGCTGCCTATCCCGTGACCCTCGCGTTAGAAGAATTTTTTCAAACACCGATTACTGGGATGTTCACTCTCCTGGACCCACGGTACAAGCAGAACCTTTCCACTCTCATCCCTGTAGAGGAAAGGAGTATGAGAGTGAATCAATATCAACAGGCCCTGGTGCACAAGCTTAAACAATCCTTCCCATCTGACGCCGCTAGCGGCAGAGGGCGTGGTTCTGTGGGCCAAGTAGCGGGGGAGAGGAGGCGAGCAGGCAGCTTTTCCAGCACTGGCAGGGGAACGCTCTTCAAGGCCTTTGCCAGTTTTATGTCACCCCAGCAAAATACTGTCACCTGTCCCCAGTCTAGGCAGAGTAGGGGGGAGCTTTACAGAAAGATGGTGAGGGAGTACCTAGCTGACCATACCAACGTCCGGACCGATCACTCTGCTCCATACAACTACTGGGTTGCAAAGCTGCACACGTGGCCTGAACTGGCGCTGTACACCTTGGAGGTGCTGGCCTTCCCTGCCGCTAGTGTGTTTTCAGAGAGGGTATTCAGTGCAGCTGGTGGCGTCATCACCGATAAGCGTACACGCATGTCAACTGACAGCGCTGACAGGCTGACGCTTATTAAAATGAACAAAGCCTGGAATTCTCCTCCGGGGGAAAGCAGCTAAAGATTAACATTATCCGATTCCTCTTCTCTACTCCTCCTACTCCTCCTTGTCATCTTTGCCTAACGCTGACCCAAAACGCAATTTTTTAGAGGGCCAACTGGCACTCTTTTGCAACAATTTTTCCAGAGGGCCCCCTACAGGCCCTCTCTCCAAACAATTTTTCCGGAGGTCCACCTAAAGGCCCTCTCTCTAAATAATTTTTCCAGAGGGCCCCCTACAGGCCCTCTCTCCAAACAATTTTTCCGCAGTGTCAACTACAGACAGTGTAAAACAATGTTTCAGGAGCGTCAAACAGACAGTCCAAAACAATTTTTCAGGTGGCGCAAGTACCGACATTTAAAAAAAAAATTTTTTGCTGAGGGTCGACTTTATGTACTCCGAAAAGAAAAATTTTTGGAGGCTCAACAAAATCCATTTCACTGCATTCTCAGTCGGAAAAAGTCATTGGTGGTGTAACCGCCATGCTGTGTTTTTGGGTGCTTCACCAGCTACCTCATCTAACTTGGTCACTTGTTGGTGTCACCGCCATGCTGTGTCAGGCTTATGCCTGCATCATGTGTCTGGGGATAGGAGAGCAGTGCCAGCATGGGCATGGGTGATGGACCTTCGTTGCACCTAGTTGGGTGCTTCCCTAACATGTGATGGGCATGTGCTTCGCCTTTCTTGGTCTGGGTGAGCACAATTTCCATGAGGGTAACCACCAGGCTGTTGCAGGAGAATTTGGGTTAATGGTGGGATTAGGCAGCCTCAGAGGCATCCATGCATGCTGCCCCTGCTGTTTCCTGTCTATTCAGGAGTTTCCAGTTTTTTACCCAGCCTTCCCTAGGCAAAGTCTTGGTCCCCTGCGAGTTTCCCATTGACTTCAATGGGGTTCGTTACTCGAAACGAGCACCCGAGCATCGGGAAAAGTTTGTCTTGAATAACGAGCACGAGCATTTTAGTGCTCGCTCATCTCTAACCGCAAACCACTCCATTTTTCGCTGGACTGTAGTATATATAAATGAGAAAAAAACGTAGTCTTTAAATGGGGGCTATTTTACAGCAAACCACTACATTTTTCACTGGACTGTAGTGCATATAACTGAGAAAAAACGTAGTCTTTAAATGGCGGCTATTGTACCGCAAACCACTCAATTTTTCACTGGACTGTAGTATATATAAATGAGAAAAAAACGTATTCTTTAGACTACGGCTATTGTACAGCAAACCACTGAATTTGTCACTGCACTGTATGATATATAACTGAGAGAAAAGACGTATATTTTCTACACTCCGGCTAGTGTGCAGCACACGACAGAATTTTGCACTGCACTGTACAGTCATGGCCAAAAGTTTTGAGAATGATACAAATATTAATTTTTACAAAGTCTACTGCTTCAGTTTTTATAATGGCAATTTGCATATACTCCAGAATGTTATAAAGAGTGATCAGCTTAACAGCAATTACTTGCAAAGTCAATATTTGCCTAGAAAATGAGCTTTATCCCCCAAAACACATTTCAACATCATTGCAGTCCTGCCTTAAAAGGACCAGCTAACATCGTTTCAGTGATTGTTCCATTAACACAGGTGT
>ONZH01031360.1:0-22096 GCA_900303285.1 Rhinella marina
GGGCCAGGTCGGTCACCTGACATCTCAAGCGCCAACAATTTGGGCATTTTAAGGCTTCTGCATGTGTTTTTGAGTTGTTTTTACATTTTAAAGAAGACATGTCTGACCACATCTCACACACACACACAATGACAATTAGGGATGGGGTCTATTTGCTTTCCCCCTTGCCTATGCCATCTGTGGTTGTCATAGGCAACGTGATTTTAAGGGGTGCAGAATTTTATCTTCTTTTTTGTCTAGTTTGGCTTGGGGTCCATGGCAATGTTGAGGAAAGAAGGTTTCCTTGTATGGTCTCACTTTACAGAGAGGTTAGATTTTGTTTGGAGTGTATTGTTGAGAGGCTGTGATAGTGGCGTAATAGTGCGACTTGGGCGCGTTATATGCACCCAGACATGCTTCCCCTGCTGTCCCAGTTGCATTCCAGCAGTGTTGGCATCCTTTTCTGAGGTTCCAGGGTGGACTTGGTGACCTCCAAGTGGTCGAATTGAGATTTCCAAGTGGCGAGCATTTTTTTCCCATAGACTTTAATGGGATTCGATATCCGGTCGAATAGTCGAATTTCGCAGTCTATTCGAATCGAATTTCGAACTTTCGAATATTTCACTACTCGCTCATCTCTAATCATCTGCAAATAACGCAAGCTTATGGGTGGTGTTACCCACCTGTATCTCCTGTACAGACGGATTAGCCCTCAAAGCCAAGGCCAAAACCTCCATCACCAAGATATAAAGTAAGGGAGACAGGGGGCACCCCTGACGGGTCCCATTTTGTATAACAAAGGGAGAGGATAGCTGCCCATTAACTCTAACCTGTGCCGACGGACCTTGATATAATAAGAGAATCCGTCTGAGCATAATAGGGCTAAAGCCGATTTTCTCCTCCGTCGCCTCCCACTCTATCAAATGCTTTTTCAGTATCAATGGTTAAAAGGCAAAGTGGAACCCCTCGAAGGCGAGCACGCTAGACCAGTGAAGTAGTCCTAATGATATTATCTCTGCCTCACGTCCCGGAACAAAGTCCACCTGCTCCTTATGGATAAGATGAGGGATATGATCCCGTAGGCAGAGTGCCAAAATCTTAGCGTACAATTTCACATCAATATTTATCAAAGATATGGGTCTATAGCTCCCACATTACTTGGTATCTTTCCCGGGCTTGGGAAGAACCGTGATATGGGCTAATAGGGATTGTTTCGGGAAAGATGCTCCTTCAGAAACAGCTGTGAAGGCTTCAAGGATAATGGGAGTTAATTCCTCCCTGCATATTCTAAAAAACCTGGGAGTAAATCCATCAGGACCTGGACTTTTCCCCACTTTAAGAACTTTTATGTTGAGTTCTTGGATAGTGAATTCTTGTTCTAGGTTTTCCTTCAGGTCAGGGGAGATACCAGGTATATTTATCTTAGAGAGGTAATCTCTGATTTTGGATAGTCTAGACTGTTTGGGCAGAGAGGCATGGCTGCTCTTAATGTTGTATAATGATTCATAGTAGGCCCGGAATTCCTCCAGTATAGCTCCCGTGGAGTGCACCAGGCCCCCAGAGGAAGAATTAAGTGACAAGATCCTAGACTGAGGGAGTCTGGGATGAAGGGAACGAGAAAGCCATTTCCCACATTTATCTCCAAACTCAAAAAATCCTCTGTGTAATCTATCCCGGGCTCCCAGGGACTTCTGATCTAAAATTTGCAATATCTTCTGTCTAACAGCAGAGATATCACCCTGACAAGCGGGAGACGGCGAAGCCTTGTTCTGAGATTCCAGAGATCCCAGTTGTTGTAGAAGGGAACGCAACTTATGTGTGCGTTCTTTGTGTAATCTAGAGCCATGGGAAATGAATACCCCCCGAAGTACGCATTTCAATGCCTCCCATTTTGAGGTTGGTGGGGTTGTATCATTTTTTTGATGTTCCTTGAACTCTGACACTGCCTTCTGTATCTCACCCAGGCAAAGGGGGTCGTTTAATAGATTGTCATTCAGTCTCCTTGTGAAACCCCTAGTGTTCCTAGTTAACGTTAGACCAAAAGAACAAAGGATAGGGGCGTGGTCGGACCATAAAAAGACATCCATAGAGCATTTTGGATCTCCCTCCAAGAGGGCATGAGAAATAAATACATGGTCTATTCTAGTATAACTGCAGGGGCTTAGCTATAGGGGGTGCAGAGGTAGCAGTCGCTACCGGGCCCAGGAGCCTTAGGGGGCCCAAAGACCCTCATGCCGCATAAGAAAAACACAAAGAACTGAGGGAAGGGGGGCCCAAGCTGAACTCTTGCACCAGGGCCCATAAGCGTTTAGCTACGCCCCTGTAAACTGTTATGAGCAGCTGAGTGAAAGCTATAATTCTTTACTCCCGGATGTAAAATTCTCCACACATCAACCAACTCCATGGAGGAAAGAAGTCTCCGCAGTGCACGGGTCACACCCCAGGAGACCGAGGACCTACCTGATGAGGAATCAACCGATGGGTCGAGAACCATATTGAAGTCGCCCCACACAATGATTCAAGAGTCTTCAGCGAAAGCTGCTAAGGTCCTAAAGACTCGCATACCAAAGGCCACTGGGTCCTGGTTGGGAAAATACAGATTAGCCACAGTAAAGATACGACCAGCAATCTCAACTTTTAGAAAAATAAATCTGCCTAGAGGGTCTGATTGTGATTAGGGATGAGCGAACTTTTGAAAAGTTCGGTTCGCTTTGGCGAACTTTTGTGAAGTTTGGATTCGTACGAACCGAACCTAAAACGAACCTTGCTATAAGGGCTGAATAATTGCTGCTACAATAATGGGAGTCTGATAGGGTATAGTTTCGTTTACTTGCAGTTGCTATTACAATGAAAAAAGTGGAAAAAATCCAAGTGACTTCAACAACGGCGACGCAAAATATACGCATATTTGAGAATTTACACTAATGCGTACGCTAATGCGAACATTCCCGCACAAATAATGAACATACAGTGTAGCGTTGTCAAAGGTACGCTACTTAACTGAATATGTACGCATTAGCGTACTCATACACTGCGTCTGCGAACATTCCTACTCAAGTAACGAACATACAGTGTAGCGTTGTCAATTGTACGCTACTTAACTGAATATGTACACATTAGCGTACGCATACACTGCGAACATTCCTACTCAAGTAACGAACATACAGTGTAGCGTTGTCAATTGTACGCTACTTAACTGAATATGTACACATTAGCGTACGCATACACTGCGAACATTCCTACTCAAGTAACGAACATACAGTGTAGCGTTGTCAAAGGTATGCTACTTAACTGAATATGTACGCATTAGCGTACATTCTCAATAAATATGTGTATATTTTGCGTTGCCGTTATTTTAACCAGATTTGTTACGAACTTTCTCAAAATTCAGTTTTGTGACGAACCGAACTTTTGGGAAAGTTCGTAACGAATCTGGTTCGTTACGGTTCGGTTCGCTCATCCCTAATTGTGATGATATGATTGTAGGAGTAAGAGTGTGGCAAAAACCGACAGAAACACCTTTGGACTTACCCTCAGGGTTTGGACAGTGAACCCATGTAGGATAGAACTTATGTTCACATTTAGGAATGTTGTTGGTTCGAAAATGAGTCTCCTCGAACAATATCGATCCTTTTCTGTTTCATATAATAGAATATCTGCCTATGTTTCTCAGGCTTATTCCAGCCATTAGCATTATATGAACATACATTTAAGCTAGCCATGATCAGCGAAAAACAAGTAAAGAACTAGCACATAAATAGCATGGTTTCTTCTTACTATTACTTTTACATTTATGGGGGCACACAGAAGGAAGACAAACAGACAAAACAAGGACCACAGCGGACTCACGAACAACCAAAGAACAGGTATCTCAGAGAGCTCAACTGCTGCACTATGAAACATTAAAGATGGCTCTAGAGCCAACACCAGAGCTACCCTTCTCCAACTCTGGTCACTGTACTGGGGAGAATGGAAGTCCATCACACGGGTGCCCAGGTAACCTGCCTTATATGAAATTAAAACGTATATCTAAACTAGCCCTACATGTAGAAGCTAATAACTCACAAACCAAACTAATTAAGCATAGCGGGAGACAGTCTCGTAAATAGCATTTGTCAGGGCATAAAAAGACCCTGGGAAACTGAACATAGTGAAGACATCAAAGTCTCAATTAGCTGAAGTCGAGGGAAGTGAACGACCCTTCTGACGAGGGGTAGGCGACCAAACTTTTTGCCACGTCTCCCTTCCCTGAATGGTGGGGGTGGCTGGTGGTTTTGGCCAGTCTGGCAAAGCTACTTTAGGTAGATCCAACGCATCCAAGAAGGACGATAGGTCTTCCAGGGTCCGGAAACATGCTGATTTGCCTTCATGGGATACTCGAAGTTGAAAGGGGAAACCCCACCTATACGGAATACCTCTGTCTCTGAGGATGTTCAGCAAGGGGCGAAGAGCCTTTCTGAGCTGAAGGGTGCGTCTAGATAAATCTGCCATGATGGAAACTTGATGGTCGTTCAGCGTAAGTTCCTCGTGTTCTCTTGCAGCCCGCATAATAGCCTCTTTATCTGTAAAATAATGTATGCGGCATACTGTATCTCTAGGCCTGTTAGGGTTGGTAGGCTTAGGGCCTAGTGATCTGTGTATACGATCCAAAGGTATAGTGTCCTTGGCCCCTTCACCCAGAATTGCCTTAAACAGCTTCTGGACTGCTGGCTCAAGTTCCGCCGGAGGGATGGACTCTGGGATGCCTCAGATCCTGAGGTTATTTCGGCGGTGCCTATTTTCAATATCATGAAGGTGGGCCATCCAAAGCCGAGATTTGCTCTGAGTGATCCCAGAGAGCAAGGGAATGAGACTCGAGGTGAGTAAATACGGTCTCTTGAGTTTCCTCCACTTCCACTCTCTGGCCTAAGTGTAGCATGGATTCTTTAACCGCCTCCCACTCCCTTCTATGGGTGGCTTCCAGTCTCTGTATGAGAGTTTCCAACTCACTTTTAGTAGGAATAGCACAGAGATGCTTCCTCCAGCTCCATAATGCGTCCTCGTCTTGGCTCGACGGGGCTTTGGAGGGCGAGTCTGGACCCTGCGAGGGCTGGCTTGTGAGCTTGGCGCCATCTTGTTTTCGTCTGCCTTGCTGGCGGGCTGAGAACCTGACTGAAAAAATCGCTCATTGCTGGAGGCCTCCAGTTCTCCAGTTGATACTGACAGTGGAGTCTTGGTCTGTCTCTTGCCCTTCACCATTCTGGGCTGATTAGGAGTTGGTATAGTTGAGTTTAGGGCTCTTTTGTGAAGCAGGCTAGTCCTAGACAAGTCCTATTTTTTATGGCCACTATTCACTGGCCGTTAAAAAATGACCATGTGAATAGCCCCATAGGCTGCAATGGCTTTGAAAAATGTAGAGTTATGGCCGTCAAAAAAAAGGTCCATCAAACGGCCATTTTTCACTGTGTAGGTATATAGCCTTAGAATCAGAATTTTTAGGGAAATGTGTAATGGATTTGATTATATAATAGATATTATTTAAAACGTGAAATCTCTGTAGATTTATTCCTTAGGAGAATACAATAACATCAAACAATTTAAATGCATTAAAGCTCAATTTTAGTTGCATGCTGCACTGCAATATATAAACACCCAGCATTATGAAAAATGTGCAGTTAAGCAGCAGGAACATTTTGATAGTACATACAGAAGAAGATTGATAATGTCTACATTTTTTGTATTAGTCCTGGCTACAAGCTGCTTTTAAGGTAGCTGACATTTGATAATGGATTACAGGTTATATATACCATAGGCTAATCAAAGAGTAAATTGCTTCATATTAAATCTTATTCATTCCTGATGGAAAGAAATCAATCCCATCCTGCAGAATTTATTCTTTGTGGGCTTCTTTACCATTCAAAATGTGATGTTCCTCTATTTTATCTGTTTACTTTCACATACCTACTGTCACTGATTGGAAATCTCACCATAATTGTAACAATTTCATTGTCTTCCAGTCTTCAAACCCCAATGTACTTCTTTCTGACTAATCTTTCAATCCTTGATATTTGCTGCATTTCAACTACAGTACCTAAGATGCTATATAACTTTGTTTTAGGCTCATATACAATCACATTTCATAGTTGTGCAATTCAATTATACCTTTTCAGTTGGATCGAGATTACAGAACTCCTGCTTCTTACCTACATGGCATTTGATCGATATATTGCAATCTGCAAACCACTGCATTATACCCTTATTATAACTCGAAGAGTTTGTTTCCAGGCAGTCATTACTGTTTGGACTGTAGGGGCTTTCAGTTCAGGAATTCATACATTAGCAGCGTTCAGTCTGTCTTTCTGTGACAAACTAGAAATTAACCATTTCTTCTGTGAGATACCTCCATTGTTAAAATTATCATGCACAGACACTACTCTGAATGAAATGCTTACTCTTGTAACAGATGTCTTATTTGGATTTTTGTGCTTTATTTCTATTTCAGTTTCCTATTTCTTTATCCTTTCCAGCATTGCACATATACACTCATCCGAAGGAAAGAAGAAAGCAGCTTCTACATGCACATCCCATATTATGGTTGTCCTTATTTTCTATGGAACATTATTTATTGCCTATGTCAAGCCACATTCTGAGATTTTCTCCAACCAAGATAAAATTCTTTCTGTTATTTATGCTGTATTTGTTCCTTTACTTAATCCTCTAATATATACTCTAAGGAACAAGGATATGACCCAAGCAATACTCAAACTAGTCAGCAAAATAACACTATATGCTTCAGATACTGTCTTAAGAGATGCCTGATGAAGAGGCCCAAGCAGCCTTGAAAGCTTGCAGTTTTTGTCATCATCTTTTCAGTCAGCCATTAAAAGGTATTAACCACTGAGGAATCTCAATCCTTTTTTCATCTTATATTTACTGGCTAACACGGTACAAATTTATATATATAGAAAAACTATTCCTTTATAGAATTATTTTATACCTTATACCATTAATCTGGTAAATTCATTATGAAGCTTTGGCCAAATTCAGTGCTTTGTGCACATTGGACTTTTCCCGATTCTCTTAGTTTCTATTTCAGTAGGTTAAACTGAAGATATGGCTGCAGGTGACGGGAGAAAAGTTGTGTGATTTCTTTCTCCCTAAACAATGGCAGCTACATCCTTTGTTTCACAAAGCCTGCTGTTCTGTAAAGTCTGTCCTAGGATTGCTGTGCCAGGAGAGAACACTTCCTAACAGTAGTACTAGCCAGCAAGTGTTAGCTATTAATCCTAGGACAGTCTAGACGTATAACAGATCCTGTGAATACTGCTGCTGGTTTTCATGGAGAAAGGCTCAGCATCCTCTGGTGACCAGTATCTGCTGTACTATACACAGTCTCTAAATAATATAGTCATACAGTTACATGTACTTTATAGAGATGAGCAAACCTTTTGAGATTCTGTTCTTTTAAAATTTGCAAAATGTTTCAAAAAGTTCCGTTTGGAACCAAATTGATTTTACCTGAACCAAAGTTGCTGAAAATGGATATATGACACCATCTTTTCTCCTAAGACTCAACATTGTTATCTCTTTTTGATACTTTTTAATGAATGTTTGCATTTTCTCCCCCCTCTTCCCTAAGCTCCTAAACACAACAGAAATAGCAAGTAATGCATAGTCGACGGCGTTAACAAACATGCTTTTTCAAATTAAGAAGCTCACAAAAATTGTTCCTTATAGGGAGTAGATGGTGTTTAAATGCACACAGTGTTGTGGGAAAAAAAATGTGGCTTGTTTGGGGACCATCATCCAAATATAATGCCTTAATGGAGGAGGAATGCCTGCCTTTATGATGCACACAAGGTTTTCTTGTCAGAAGAAATAATGGCTTGTTGGGACAAAGCTTCCAAAAATTAACAGGGGCAGAATGCTTGCTCATATTAATACAAGCTAAAATGATAATTGTCAGAAAAAAGTGGCTCGTTCTGAATGAGCTCATAAAACTGGGAGCAGGAGGAGTACAGTTTGAATGTAGAAAGGGTAGGGAAATCGTGGCATATGACCCCAGCAGTAGAGGCAGCAGCAGATGTGTCAGCAAGGCTTCAGTTTCACTGAGTATTTCACTCAGGATTCACTGGCCTCAGCAGGAGGAGGGTGAAAATCTTCTCAGACCCATGCCTGGTTTATTATCATAAAAATGATATTTGGACATTGGAGGATGACAACTTGGTCTGTTTGGGTGTCTTCACGCCCCCTGCCATTTAAAAAAAAACCCTCTCAGAGATGACACTGGGAGCTCATAGAAAGCCTACTGGGCCAGTTCAGGCCACTGTTCTAGTCTGCCTGCACAGAAGTTCATTTGGTCAGGTAACAAGGTATGCACTGGAGAAAGGCCAGAGTTGAGGTAGGACTGAACCTGGATGTTGTTGTTGTAGGTCTCTATTCGCTGATTTACCTCAGCCTAGAGTGGCATGTGAAAAAAAGGTTCCATCGTGTTCAGGAGACTGAACTGGCTGCTGCTGCATCTTCTGCTGCTTCTGGCAGTTGAGAAAGTGGGAGGTTGCTAACTCTGGGGGACGGAGAGAGGCCTCCCTTTCAGACATGCTGGCTGCAGGCATCTGCTCTCTGAAAGCTACATACAAGGTGCTTCCTGGTAAAAAAGAAATTTGGCCTTCCTTTCGGCAGAGGAAAAACATTCCCCATTTTGCTTTGATAGTGAGTGTATAAAAGCATGGCTATACAGTAATCACCAGGCTGTGAATGATATGCCTGTCATTAGTTAAGCAAACAAGCATAGAGTTTGTCATTCTGGCCAGCTTTCCCAAAGAGCCAGTTCTTTCTGGCTCTACATCCCACTGAGATGAATGGGTGTTGTGGCCAGTGTCATCATCATCATCATCATCATCATTAGAGATGAGCGAGTAGTGTTCGATCGAGCCGGTATTCGATCGAATACTACGCTATTTGGCATACTCGATTTCGATCGAGTATAACGGCGATGGCGCACTTAGAATTAGTTTCCCCTCCCACCTTCCCTGGCGCTCTTTTTCCACCAATCACCATGCAGGGGGGGTATGACAGGCCCGCGGAGCACGCTGGCAGCGCGAAAATGGCGTCTACATGGATTGGCTGGAAAAACCACGTGACCTCGAATCATAAAAACTCAGCTCTTCCTGCTCGTTCGCATATGCTGCGTGAACTTAGTCAGGGACAGAGGCTGGAGAAGGGAGAGATAGGTTTTAGCTGTTGGACAGGCAGGAGCGTGATTAAAAGCCCTTATCAGGGCTACTATAGTGCAGTACAGTGATAGCTTTACTACCATATACACTCTGCAGAGAACGGCTGCTGTATTCAGGGATAGCTGCTGGAGTAGGGACAGAGAGAGGCATTAGTGGTGTATTAGGTGCTCTGCTACATACCAAACTATATTTGGCACTACTGTTCTGCGTTCTTTTTGGCTGCAAAACCCTGTTATATACCTAGTGTGTATATGCACCATCTGATCTTCTGGCAGTATACGGCTGTGTACATTTTTTTTTTTTAAATACAGTTTCTTTGGCTCTAGTGTTCTGGGTTCTGTGTGCCTGCAATACCCTTTTTGTATGCCAGGTGTAAATACCCACCGTCTGACCTGTTAGTACACGGCTGTGTACCTAGAAATATAAAAAAAAAAGGCATTTTATTTGGCACCTATACTGTGCGTTCTGCGTGCCTGCAAAAATCTTGTATATACGTGGTGTTAATACACACCGTCTGACCTGTTAGTACACGGCTGTGTACCTAGAAATATAAAAAAAAAGGCATTTTATTTGGCACCTGTACTGTGCGTTCTGCGTGCCTGCAAAAATCTTTTATATACGTGGTGTTAATACACACCGTCTGACCTGTTAGTACAAGGCTGTGTACCTAGAAATATTTAAAAAAAAGGCCTTTTATTTGGCACCTGTACTGTGCGTTCTGCGTGCTTGCAAAATTATTTTATATACGTGGTGTTAATACACACCGTCTGACCTGTTAGTACACGGCTGTGTACCTAGAAATATTAAAAAAAAAGGCATTTTATTTGGCACCTGTACTGTGCGTTCTGCGTGCTTGCAATAATCTTGTATATACGTGGTGTTAATACACACCGTCTGACCTGTTAGTACACGGCTGTGTACCTAGAAATATTTTAAAAAAAGGCCTTTTATTTGGCACCTGTACTGTGCGTTCTGCGTGCCTGCAAAAATCTTGTATATACGTGGTGTTAATACACACCGTCTGACCTGTTAGTACAAGGCTGTGTACCTAGAAATATATAAAAAAAGGCATTTTATTTGGCACCTGTACTGTGCGTTCTGCGTGCCTGCAAAAATCTTGTATATACGTGGTGTTAATACACACCGTCTGACCTGTTAGTACAAGGCTGTGTACCTAGAAATATTTTAAAAAAAAGGCCTTTTATTTGGCACCTGTACTGTGCGTTCTGCGTGCTTGCAAAATTATTTTATATACGTGGTGTTAATACACACCGTCTGACCTGTTAGTCTTTACTACCATATACACTCTGCAGAGAACGGCTGCTGTATTCAGGGATACCTGCTGGAGTAGGGACAGAGAGAGGCATTAGTGGTGTATTAGGTGCTCTGCTACATACCAAACTATATTTGGCACTACTGTTCTGCGTTCTTTTTGGCTGCAAAACCCTGTTATATACCTAGTGTGTATATGCACCATCTGATCTTCTGGCAGTATACGGCTGTGTACATTTTTTTTTTTTAAATACAGTTTCTTTGGCTCTAGTGTTCTGGGTTCTGTGTGCCTGCAATACCCTTTTTGTATACCAGGTGTAAATACCCACCGTCTGACCTGTTAGTACACGGCTGTGTACCTAGAAATATAAAAAAGAATCTCTGGAGCTACCAGAGGAATTTGTTTGTAGTGATGCCCAACCACTTGAGTATTCGCCATCTCCTGCTGATGTGGACCCCGAACCAGCATCTGTTATCATGAGCGATGATGATGATGAGACGCAGTTGCCATCAAGGGAGGCTGTTGGAATGTCCAGTGGGCAGGAGGAGGAGCAGAGTGAGGAAGTGGAAGAGGAGGTGGTGGATGACGAAATGACCGACCCCACTTGGCCAGGGGTGATGTCCAGCGGGGAAAGCAGTGGAGAGGTGGTGGTCTGCGCAGCACCGAAAAAGGCAGCAAGAGGCAGAGGGATGTCCAGAGGCAGAGGGATGTCCACAGGCAGAGGGATGTCCAGAGGCAGAGGACAGTCCAGACAGAGAAGTGAGGCCACAGCCAGCAGGGCCGAAGCTGTTCCCGGCAGCAGGCAGTCGCGCGAAGCTCCCCCATCGAGGCCTCGTACTTCTGTGGTGTGGAGATTTTTTAATGTTTGTGCGGATGACAAACTGAGCGCGGTTTGCACACTCTGCCACTCAAAACTGAGTAGGGGCTCTGAGAAGAGCAATCTGACCACCTCAGGCATGCGGCGTCACTTGGAAGTCAAGCACTGGGCTGAGTGGGAGAAAGCAAACGCAATACAACCTGCGCAAGGTCTTCCTGCCACTGCGGTCCAGACCTCCAGCCAGGACACCTCCACATCTGCCTCTGCCTCGGCTACTTTGGGGCTTTCTCCTTCAGCCTCTCCTTCCCCCGCATCTTCGCCTGCACCTTCACACTCCTCGTCCCATCAACTGTCCATCTCGCAGGCGTTCGACCGCAGGCGGAAGTACGCCTCGAGTCACCCCCAAGCCCAAGCCTTAAACTGCCACATCTCCAAACTGCTGGCCCTGGAGATGTTGCCGTTTAGGCTTGTGGAGACGCAGGCCTTCCGCGACCTGATGGCGGCTGCCGCACCTCGCTATTCCGTCCCCAGCCGCCACTACTTTTCCCGGAGTGCCGTCCCCGCCCTGCACCAGCACGTGTCGCGTAACATCAGGCGGGCCCTGAGGTACGCAGTCAGCGCAAAGGTCCACTTGACCACCGACTCGTGGACAAGCGCTTGCGGCCAGGGACGATACATCTCTTTGACGGCACACTGGGTGAATGTTGTGGAAGCGGGGACGGGGTCGCAAACAGAGACGGCCTACCTACCACCCCCGCCCAAGATTGCCAGCACGGGTTCTGATAAACCCCCCTCCACTTCCTCCTCCTCCTCTGCCTTAACATCGCCCTCAGCCGCTAGCTGGAAGCGTTGCAGCACTGGCGCGGGGAGACGTCAGCAGGTGGTGCTTAAGCTCATCAGCTTGGGCGACAGGAAGCACAGCGCCCCAGAGGTGAGGGACGCCATATTGCAGCAGACGGAGATGTGGCTGTCGCCGCTGCAGCTAGAACCAGGCATGGTCGTGTGCGATAACGGCCGTAACCTGGTGGCGGCTCTGGAGCTTGCCGAACTCAATCACGTACCATGCCTGGCCCACATTTTTAATCTGGTAGTCCAAAAATTTCTAAAGACTTACCCCAACCTGGCAGAGCTACTGGTGAAAGTGCGGCGCTTGTGCGCTCACTTTCGGAAGTCAACTGTAGCTGCTGCTAGCTTAAAAAAACTCCAGCAACGCCTCCATTTGCCTGAACATCGGCTGTTGTGCGACCTGCTGACTCGCTGGAATTCCACCTATTCCATGTTGGCCAGGGTGTGTGAGCAGCAGAGAGCATTGATGGAGTACCAGATTATGAATCCACGCGTGCCTCCAACTCAGCTCCCTCAGTTTGCCAACCACGAGTGGCCATGGATGGCAGACATATGCGATGTACTGCGTATCTTTGAGGAGTCCACCAAGAAGGTCAGCAGCGAGGACGCTATAGTGAGCGTAACCATCCCGCTCCTATGCGTCCTTAAAGAATCGCTCATCGCAATAAGGGAGAACGCATTGCACGCAGAGGAGATGGGGGTAGGAGGAGACGCAACGGAGCTACACAGTCAGACCACACTTTTGTCTGCTTCACGGTGGCAGTTGCAGGAGGAGGAGGAGGATGAGGAGGAGGAGGACGACGTGGAGGTGGCTGTGGAAGAGGAGGCGGATGCTGGCGGCGAGGGTAGCAGTCAGGCTGTGTGCGTCCCATTGGTTCAGCGCGGATGGGGCGGAGAGGAGGCGGAAGAGGAAGAGGAGGAAATGGCAAGTGATCCTTCTGGTGGGGGCAGTGACGTCATGCCTATTCAGAGTCTGGCACACATGGCTGACTTCATGCTGGGCTGCTTTTCCCGGGACACACGTGTTGTCCGGATAGTGGAGAACAAACTGTACTGGGTCTTCGCATTCCTGGACCCCCGGTATAAAGATAACGTCTCCTCTTTTATTCCGGTAGAGGAGAGGACGAATCGATTGCTGGAATACCAGAGGGAACTCGTGCAGAACATGATGGAGATTTTCCCACCCACCATCGCTGGCGGCAGAGAGGAGAGGGTCTCCCAGAGTCCCACAACATCGATCAGGCCCACAGCCACCAGGGGAACACTCTCCAAGGTGTGGGACACCATCTCGTGCAACTTCCATCACTGCGGGGCCCGCTATCAGCAGGAGGGACAAGTATCGGCGGATGTTGCGGGAGTACCTGGCAGACCGTACCCCTGTCCTCCCCGATCCCTCGGCGTCCTACACTTACTGGGTCTCCAAGTTGGACACGTGGCTGGAACTGTCCCTGTACGCCTTGGAGGTGCTTGCCTGCCCTGCCGCCAGCGTGCTATCAGAAAGGGTGTTCAGCGCAGCCGGGGGCATTATAACCGATAAGCGCAGCCGCCTGTCAACCGACAGTGCCGACAGGCTAACGCTAATCAAAATGAACAGCAAGTGGATTGACCCGGACTTTGCTTCTCCAACAGTGGAAAGCAGCCAAAAGTGAAGTGCCATCTGTATGAAGTGCCATTTCCTCCTCCACCTCCTCCTCCTCCTCCTTAACCGCCGTAGAATTGCTCCGTAAAAAAAAATATATATATTTATGGCTCACCTCTTGGGCCTACAAACAATTTTTAAGAGGTCTCACCTCTTGGGCCTACAAACAATTTTTAAGAGGTCTCACCTCTTGGGCCTACATACAATTTTTAATATGGCTCACCTCTTGGGCCTTAATACAATTGTTAAGAGGTCTCACCTCTTGGGCCTACAAACAATTTTTATTATGGCTCACCTCTTGGGCCTTAATACAATTGTTAAGAGGTCTCACCTCTTGGGCCTACAAACAATTTTTAAGAGGTCTCACCTCTTTGGCCTCCACATAATTTTTAAGAGGTCTCACCTCTTGGGCCTACAAACAATTTTTAAGAGGTCTCACCTCTTGGGCCTACAAACAATTTTTATTATGGCTCACCTCTTGGGCCTTAATACAATTTTTAAGAGGTCTCACCTCTTTGGCCTCCACTTAATTTTTTCGAGGGCTCACCTCTTGGGCCTCCATATAATTTTTTTGAGGGCTCACCTCAAGCTAACTTTGCGCACTCATTAAAATATTTTCACAACAAGGACCTAAGAGCCCTCGATGGGAGAGCTTTCTGTGGGGGCCTGTTATAGGGAAGAGATGCGGCCCTGTGGGCTCTAGCCTGCCTTCTCCATGAGCCTCTGGCCAGCCCACGGCCTCTTCCTGCCTTTTGTGGTCCTACGCATCCCTCAACATCCCCACTGCTTTACCTGCTAGACATGACACTGGCCCAGGTCGGGTCACTGACTTCGTCATACTCAACCACCTCCTCTTACACTGCCTCACTTTGCTCCAACAGCCTCCCTTGCTGGCAACTGTGTCTCATCATCGTCCCTAATCATTTTACACTTTAGTGCCCGTTCCACACCACCATCAGCTAGAGATGGAGCTTGCTCCAGTGTTTGGGCATCAGAACAAACAAAATCCTCAGATAGCTCCTGCGATTCTTGCATGGGTGGGAACACTGGGTTGATAACATTGGGCAGGGTGGGAGGAAGGAGGGTCAGAGTGAGGTCCCTGCAGTTTCTGCAGGCTATCGACGAGACTGGACTTCGTGGACTTGACTGGGTGGTGGACAGATTTAACAAATCTAGAAGGAGTAGGAGGGGTTTGCCGAGCTGTCTGTAAGGGTTGCGGAAATCCAGACAGAACCAAGGCCCAAAACTTGGGTGGGGGTAGCAGGTTTGCCCGTCCCCGCCTCCACAACATTCACCCAGTGTGCTGTCAGGGAGATGTAGCATCCCCGGCCTCAAACCAAAGTGTTGGTGGTCAAATGGCCTTTTGCAGTAACCGTGTTACTCGGGCGTGGATGATGTTTTGGGACATGTGCCTGGGCAAGGCAGGGATGGCACAGAGGGAAAAATAGTGATGGCTTGATTGCTTTCCCCCTTGCCTATGCCATCTGTGGTTGTCATAGGCAACGTGATTTTAAGGGGTGCAGAATTTTATCTTCTTTTTTGCCTAGTTTGGCTTGGGGTCCATGGCAATGTAGAGGAAAGAAGGTTTCCTTGTATGGTCTCACTTTACAGAGAGGTTATATTGTCTTTGGAGTGTATTGTTGAGAGGCTGTGATAGTGGCGTAATAGTGCGACTTGGGCGCGTTATATGCACCCAGACATGCTTCCCCTGCTGTCCCAGTTGCATTCCAGCAGTGTTGGCATCCTTTTCTGAGGTTTCAGGGTGGACTTGGTGACCTCCAAGTGGTCGAATTGAGATTTCCAAGTGGCGAGCTTTTTTTTCCCATAGACTTTAATGGGATTCGATATTCGGTCGAATAGTCGAATATCGCGGTCTATTCGAATCGAATTTCGAACTTTCGAATATTTCACTACTCGCTCATCTCTAATCATCATTCTTCTGATCATCTACAACCAACTACTTCTCCTCCAGTGGCAGCACATTATCCTCTTCCTCCTCCTTCTCCATGGGACTTTCCACTTATGGGATCCCATCAGATATAGGGTGGGGAGCAAGGATGGGCTTATAACAGAGCAGAGGAGGAGTCTGAGTGGGAGAAGCGGAAAGTGAAGATGACAATAACAAAGACACTGTACTTCCCATGAATGCAGCCTAGTTTTTTCTCTTGTTTCGCTAGCTGGGCAGAGACCTGTTTCCCCACTGGATTGGGTGATGCTGCTTCATGTGGTTTTTGTGCCACTGTTTGTGTTTGACTGCCCACAGCATATTTTCTTTCATGCAAATGTTGCATGGGGAAATGCTATTGTCTTCTGGCAGCATAGAGAAAAAACAGCAAGATGGGAGATACTTGTGTAGCGGCTTTACCAGTTTCCAATGGTGATCTGCCCCAGGCAATTCTTTGGGAGGTTCTGGCTATAAATTGCCTCTGCTCTTTATTGCTGCTGCTGCAACTGCCCTCCTTCATGGATGTTACCTCCTCCTCTGCACCCCAATCTAGCTCCCAGGTCCTGTCCAATACAGATACATCATCAGAGACCTCACCCTACATGCCACATTTATCAAACTGTGATACATCATGGTGGGCTCCTTGGCCACCCTCCCGACTCTCTGCTCTTTACTTGTCCAGAGTATTAATGTTGTAGCATGGCTATGAGTGCCACTATTACTATTACAACTACTATATGTATCCTATGTATGGAGTCCCCCAACTACCCCTGAACATCCCCCTCATGGTTGTCCAAACACTGACTGCTCGCACACAGGTCATCATTAGGGAGACTCTCTTGGCTATTTGATGTAGGTCATGGTGGGGGTTTGATGTCTCATTTTAGGAAAAAAGTAGGTGCCCCATTAGGAGGGGTCAGGGAAGACATATAAAATGCTACTGAAAAGCTTCTTTGGGGGTGCAAGAAGGATGAGCAGGAGGAATTCTGTTACCCCTGGCTTGGTATCAGACTCAGATGGGACCTCCATGTAATCCGGCTGTGACTAATTGGAGGAGTGAGCCATCCAATCTACAATCCTACCCTCTTTTTTTTCAATGATAATGTTGCGCCTTTCTGAATCCAGGGATAACTATGACCTACTACTACTACTTTTGGCTGGATAGCTGGTGCTACTACTACCCACATTCTGGCTCTGGGACAACTATGCCTGTGTTTTTTGTTTTTTTACCCTTCAGTATTTCAGACATTTTATCATGAGGCCTAATGAGAATCTGTCTGGTTTCCGTTATGCTGGACGAAAATTCACAGAAAAAATACCATAAAAAATAAACTTTATTAGATATACGTTAAAAGAGACTGGTAATCTATTACAAAAAATGAATAAAATAAAAAAAAAACAAACAAAAGGAGAATAACACCATGGATAGATTCCCGTGTGTAGGATGATACGTGGTGATGCAGCAGACGATTGGGTCTAGAAGAAGGGCCGTTTCAATGATGGAAATGATAACTGACCCTATTCTCGCCCTAATCCATAATACCCTGCCTATAAACGGAATAGCCGCCCCGATAGGGGCGATCCCGTGTCAGGAACCTCCTGGGATCCCTAGTGAGGCCCTGACACAGAAATAGCCACCACCACAATCCTAATAATATAGAAAGAACACCACACCAGTGACACAAGAATGAATACAAAAAAACAAAAAATTGTTAAAAAAAGAACCGTTGTACTATTGGTTCTTTATTCTGGAGTCTTTAATCCATAATTAAATATAACAATAAACAACCTATATCAATGCCCAACGCGTTTCACCTAATTCTAGGATCATCAGGGGCACAATAGTACCAGAGTGATAACAGGTTATATTATAGAAATACGGGATATATGGTTACCCCATTGGCAGCAAGATCACTCTTAATGCGCTCATTGAAGACTCACTAATTCAAAATGCAAAAAATCAATAGTAGATGTTGTCTACTCCATCCAATAATGTATGTCATCTTAATATATGTCCTCTATAGCTCAATCAACTACATATAGTATACATATGACCACTAATATGCCTTAAATAATGTTATGAATAGTTCCACAAGATATATACACATGTGCATCAGAACTGCAAACCAATACTGATTAGATATGGCACAGTAAATACTATTGAAACAATGTGCCATTGATAAATCTAGCAAACATTGTACAGATAGATGAATACAGAAATCACTGTGGTTCTACTTGCGTGCCCCATGTCTGGTTCCTATAGGTGCATAGCAATGGAATAATACAGCAGAGTGGCGTGGTCTCAAGGCGGCACCACGTGTATTTGGCCGCCGATATATATAAAGACTAACGTGAGTACACGCCGTTAGATCAGTGGGCGTGTTTAGAGCTAAGACGCACAGGCTGGCCGACGTTCCAGTCACACGTAACCGCGCGACTGGGCGTGCTCACCAGCCAGAGCGCACAGTCGATGTTCCGATCATGTGACTAATGAGATGATTCAGGTCACGTCACATGAGCAGGACGGTTGCTAGAGAACCTAAGTAAACAATGTGATGTCCGTGAGTATGGTGACAATCTCCTTGATTGCACGAAAATAGCGCTCATATATATTCCACTTATTTGACATAATGCCAGTGTTCATTTATTTTATTTTATTTTATTTTTATAGGGAGGATCCCATGGGGGAAGGCTATATATCCCCAATGCCACCAGGGATGGATCGATAATTTAAGGAGCCTCCCAGACAATACTTATATTAATTCAAATATGACTAGTGTCATTAAAAAAATATGAAAAATGTGAAAACAAAGGCCTCTTCTAAAGTAAATAGGTTATTGATCCACGTAATAGCTATTAAATAAAACATGTGAATTCCATGGTCTCATTTAGTCCATTGGGTGTTAAAGTTTTAAGAGTATGAATCCAACGACACTCTTTTTGTTTTAAGAGTTTGTCCACATCACCACCTCGAATGGAGGGTCTCACCGTTTCAATGACCCCAAAATTAAATACAATGCCCTCTTCGTCTTTATGTATCATGCGTGCATGTCTGGCTAACGGTTTATCTCGTTTATTTCTGATATCACCAATGTGCTCTAAAACGCGTTTTTTGAAAGGTCTACGGGTTTTTCCAATGTATTGTAGACCACACGTACATTGGGCTAGGTACACTACCCCTGTAGTGTTACAATTTGCAAATTCTCTGCATGTATGTCTTAGTTCCAGAGCTATCTGGGAAACTATTCCCAGTTCTAATGAATTTGCAAGCTTTGCAATGACCGCATCTAAATGTGCCTTGTTGGCGAGATGATAGCCAGGTATTTTTTACAGAAGATTCAAAGTGACTTTTGACAAGTATGTCCCGGATACTGCGGCCCTTCCTAAATGTGATCATCGGATGATCCGGAATGACCTTTTTAAGGTCTGGGTCAAGTCGTAAAAGGGACCAATATCGTTCTAAAATCTCCCTCACCATTTTAGTCCCAGTGTCATACGTGCCAATGACACGAAGGGCATTTGCTGAATCCTGAGTTCGGGGGACCAGGAGAGAAGATCTATCCTTCTTCTCTGCCTCCCTCCAAGCAGTTTCTAGGGGTCCTAGTGGATAACCTCTGGTCCTGAATCGGGAGAAGAGGTTCCCTGCTTCTTGATCAAAATCTGTATTTCTCGAACAGTTTCTACGCACCCTAAGGAACTGTCCCTTGGGGATGCCCCTTTTCAGAGGGACAGGATGGAAGCTGTCCCAACATAAAAGGCTATTAGATGCCGTTTCTTTTCTGTAGAGGGTTGTCTCTAAATAATTATTCTCCCCTTTTCTAATAAGGACATCCAAAAATGCAATCGACTCTTGATCAATGGTGTAGGTGAAATGTAGTCCAATATGATTCTGATTTAAAATGATCATAAACCTGTCAAAATCAGCTATGGTACCTTTCCACAATAAAAAGATGTCGTCTATGAAACGGACCCATAAGGTAATGGAGTCCGTCCACAGAGACATCTCTTCAGAAAATACCACGGTGTCCTCCCACCAGCCCAGGAGCAGATTCGCATAGGTGGGCGCACAAGGGCTACCCATTGCGGTTCCCCTGAGCTGGTGGAAGAACCGCGAATCAAATACAAAATAGTTATGTGTTAACACAAATTCAAGCAACTGGATCACAAACTTATTGTGTGTATGGAACTGTGTACCCCTCGAGTCTAAGAAAAACTTTGTCGCAGCCAGTCCTTTATTGTGCGGAATAGACGTGTATAGGGCTTCCACGTCAATGGAGGCAAGAAATGTATCAGAGTCAAGAGTTATTCCCTCCAATCTTTTTAAAAGGTCCATAGTATCCCGTAAGTATGAAGGAAGGGATAGAACAAACGGACGCAGAATTGTATCTATATATGTGCCGGCATTTTGGGTTAGGCTATTTATCCCCGACACTATTGGTCGTCCTTTTAAAGGCATTGTACCCTTATGCACTTTCGGGAGTGCATAGAAAGTTGCAGTGCAGGGATAGGTTGGTAATAAATACTCCAACTCTTTTTTATCAATCAAACTACTATCAAAGGCCTCTCTTAATAATGCAGATAGTTTAGTCTTGTATACGGGAGTGGGGTCAGATCTTAATACTTCATAGTTCAACTTGTCTTCTAGAAGTGATAAACACATAGATTTATATTGTTTGGTATTAAGAACCACCACATTTCCGCCCTTGTCGGCGGGTTTCACCATTATATCTCTATTAGTACTTAAAGATCTCAATGCCTTCATCTCCTCAAAAGTGTAATTATTGTGGTGGTTCTCTATGTGTATGTTTTCGAGGTCCCTAGTCACACAATCTAGAAATATGTCAAGGTTAAGATCTCCACTACTGTTTGGGGGGGTCTTGGTGCTCTTGTTTTTGAGATCAGTAAATGGACCCTGTCCCAACACCCTTGTATTATCATGCAGTAGGGAGACAAGATCCTTGACACCGACCAGATCCTCGGTCTCAAGACCCAATTCCATACATTTTTTATTATCCATTTGGGAAAAAACTTTCTGCCATTTGGCCTTTCTGATAAAGAGATTAATGTCTTTAATCCACTCAAAACTATTAAAGCGATGTGTGGGCACAAATGAAAGACCCTTAGAAAGTATTAATGACTCTGCTTCCGATATAACATAGCCTGAAAGATTTAGGATACATAAATCACCCTTTTTATCATCTTATTTCTTGACCCCTTGTTGCTGTTGGATTCGCTCTCTTAATGTGTAAGTATTTTGGGTCATCGTGGGTCCTAAAAAAGTACCCATCGTTGATTCCAAATGTGTTTCTGTGGAAGATAGTCGTGATTGCGCTGAAGAGGATAAACCATCTGAATGTTGTGGTAATGTTACCCCCATATTTTGCTGTATTGAAGTATTAAGATTAAGTATTAAGATCTGACCCCACTCCCGTATACAAGACTAAACTATCTGCATTATTAAGAGAGGCCTTTGATAGTAGTTTGATTGATAAAAAAGAGTTGGAGTATTTATTACCAACCTATCCCTGCACTGCAACTTTCTATGCACTCCCGAAAGTGCATAATGGTACAATGCCTTTAAAAGTATGACCAATAGTGTCGGGGATAAATAGCCTAACCCAAAATGCCGGCACATATATAGATACAATTCTGCGTCCGTTTGTTCTATCCCTTCCTTCATACTTACGGGATACTATGGACCTTTTAAAAAGATTGGAGGGAATAACTCTTGACTCTGATACATTTCTTGCCTCCATTGACGTGGAAGCCCTATACACGTCTATTCCGCACAATAAAGGACTGGCTGCGACAAAGTTTTTCTTAGACTCGAGGGGTACACAGTTCCATACACACAATAAGTTTGTGATCCAGTTGCTTGAATTTGTGTTAACACATAACTATTTTGTATTTGATTCGCGGTTCTTCCACCAGCTCAGGGGAACCGCAATGGGTAGCCCCTTGTGCGCCCACCTATGCGAATCTGCTCCTGGGGCTGGTGGGAGGACACCGTGGTATTTTTCTGAAGAGATGTCTCTGTGGACGGACTCCATTACCTTATGGGTCCGTTTCATAGACGACATCTTTTTATTGTGGAAAGGTACCATAGCTGATTTTGACAGGTTTATGATCATTTTAAATCAGAATCATATTGGACTACATTTCACCTACACCATTGCTCAAGAGTCGATTGCATTTTTGGATGTCCTTATTAGAAAAGGGGAGAATAATTATTTAGAGACAACCCTCTACAGAAAAGAAGCGGCATCTAATAGCCTTTTATGTTGGGACAGCTTCCATCCTGTCCCTCTGAAAAAGGGGCATCCCCAAGGGACAGTTCCTTAGGGTGCGTAGAAAACTGTTCGAGAAATACAGATTTTGATCA
>ONZH01031362.1:0-10058 GCA_900303285.1 Rhinella marina
GCCTCCGCAAAATGTTTAAGAGAGGTCTCACCTCTTGGGCCCACATAATCTTAATAGGTCTCACCTCTTGGCCTCCACATAACTTTAAGAGGTCTCACCTCTTGGGCCTCCACAAAATCTTTAAGAGGTCTCACCTCTTGGGCCTGCACAAAAATCTTTTAGAGGTCTTCACCTCTTGGGCCTCTTGGGCCTCCACATAATTTTTAAGTCTCAGGTCTCACCTCTTGGCCTCCACCACAATTTTTAAGAGGTCACCTCACCTCACCTCTGGGCCTCCACATAATTTTTAGAGTCTCACCTCTTGGGCCTCACAAAATCTTTAAGAGGTCCACCTCTTGGGCCCACAAAAATCTTTAACAGGTTCACCTCTTGGGCCTCCACATAAATTTAAGGTCTCACCTCTTGGGCTCCACATAATTTTAAGAGGTCTCACCTCTTGGGCCTCACAAAATGTTTAAGAGGTGTCACCTCTTGGGCGGCTCACCTCCACAATAATATTTTAAGGTCTCACTCTTGGGCCTCCACATTAATTTTAAGAGGTCTCACCTCTTGGGGGCCTCCACAAAATCTTTAAGACGGTCTCACCTCTTGGGCCTCCACAAAATCTTTAAGAGGTCTCACCTCTTGGGCCTCCACAAAATCTTTAGAGTCTCAACCTCTTGGGCCTGCACAAAATCTTAAGAGGTCTCACCTCTTGGCCTCCACAAAATCTTTAAGAGGTCTCACCTCTTGGGCCTCCACATAATTTTTAAGAGGTCTCACCTCTTGGGCCTCCACAAAATCTTTAAGAGGTCTCACCTCTTGGGCCTCCACATAATTTTTAACCCGTCTCACCTCTTGGGCCTCCACATAATTTTTAAGAGGTCTCACCTCTTGGGCCTCCACATAATTTTTAAGAGGTCTCAGCTCTTGGGCCTCCACATAATTTTTAAGAGGTCTCAGCTCTTGGCCTCCACATAATTTTTAAGAGGTTCACCTCTTTAGCCTCCACACAATTTGAAGACGCTCCTCTTGGGCCCCACAAAATTTTCCATGAGCCTCTGGCCAGCCCACGGCCTCTTCCTGCCTTTTGCGGTCCTACGCATCCCTCAACATCCCCACTGCTTTACCTGCTAGACATGACACTGGGCCAGGTCGGGTCACTGACATCTCTAGCGCCAACAATTTGGGCATTTTAAGGCTTCTGCATGTGTTTGAGTTGTTTTTACATTTTAAAGAAGACATGTCTGACCACATTTCACACACACACACAATGACAATTAGGGGTGGGGTCTATTTGCTTTCCCCTTTGCCTATGCCATCTGTGGTTGTCATAGGCAACGTGATTTAAAGGGGTGCAGAATTTTATCTTCTTTTTTGTCTAGTTTGGCTTGGGGTCCATGGCAATGTAGAGGAAAGAAGGTTTCCTTGTATGGTCTCACTTACAGAGAGGTTACATTGTCTTTGGAGTGTATTGTTGAGAGGCTGTGATAGTGGCGTAATAGTGCGACTTGGGCGCGTTATATGCACCCAGACATGCTTCCCCTGCTGTCCCAGTTGCATTCCAGCAGTGTTGGCATCCTTTTCTGAGGTTTCAGGGTGGACTTGGTGACCTCCAAGTGGTCGAATTGAGATTTCCAAGTGGCGAGCATTTTTTCCCCATAGACTTTAATGGGATTCGATATTCGGTCGAATAGTCGAATTTCGCGGTCTATTCGAATCGAATTTCGAACTTTCGAATATTTCACTACTCGCTCATCTCTAATTAACTACACTAAGTCAGAAGCTTTAAACATTACTCTCCCACAAAAAGATGTCTCCCAACTGTCTAGCTCTTTCCCATTTAAATGGCGTTCGGACAGCTTGCCTTATCTAGGGATCTCCTTAACTAAAGATCCAAACAAACTATTTTCTGCCAACTATTCTCCTCTTCTTAAGAAGATAAAACAGCAATTATCATGACTTGCAGTACCGTTTATGTCATGGATGGGGCGTAAAAACCTTTTACAGACGTACATTTTACCAAAATTTATTTATCTGTTACAAATGGTGCCAATACACGTTCCCAAGTACTTCTTTCAACAAATCAGATCTCTCTTTATTTCCTTTCTGTGGAACGGTAAACGTCCGAGGATAAAATACTCCAGACTGATAATGGACCGCCTTCACGGTGGCTTTGGCTTACCAGATGTTAATTATTATTATAAGGCGATCCAGTTGAAGAGGTGGTTACAATTATGTATTCCACGCTTTAGAACATTAGGAGGGGAAACGGAATTGGCTATGTTGACAGATGAAAATCTAGCAAATTTATGGAGCATTAAGACCTCCCATAATATATCTTATGGCCTAACAAAAGGGGTGACCCAAGTAATACAATCTCTCTCACCCAACATGCAACTATTTTCTAAAATGCCACTATTGCTACCTGCATCACTGATTCCATTCCTTCTGGAATCAAACACTCAAAACATTCCCTCTTTTTGGTCCTCATTTAAACATATTACATCTACAAAGCTCTTAGAAGAGCTGAGGATGGGAGCTGATGCACGTACTATATTCTCTAGGTATATTCAAAGAAACAACTTCTTAGAACTAGCCGAATTCAACAGATCCTGCAAGCTATTACTCTCTACCTACACTACAACTGCAGGTTGCACATGGTTTGAAAAATGTGCAACCGCTGAGAAAATGCCTCAACGTGCTATATCCTTATTGTATAAATCAATCTTTTCGCAATTACCAGCTACCACACTAGCATATATCAGAAATTGGGAAGTTGACTTAGGCATAACATTCTCAGAAGCTGAGGTAGCTAAAATTCATCTACACTCCCACGGATTCTCCAAATGCATACGTATACAAGAACACTCGTACAAAACGATGTCGAGATGGTATAATGACCCATGCAAACTCAAACAAATGAACCTGAGTGACTCTAATGTATGCTGGAGATGCTCCCAAGGAGAGGGTTCACTAGGCCACTTGTTGTGGCACTGCCCACTGATTAAACCATATTGGACTCAGCTTGAGAAAAACATAAATGACATATGCAAAGCATCTATTAAACTATATCCACAATCAGTTCTTCTTTGGCTACCATCTGACACATGGCACTCAAAACACTTAGATCTACCCACACTGTTAGTTCAAGCCGCCAGACTCCTAATCCCACTCAATTGGTTAAGCAACACTCCTCCGAGTATATCTCAGTAGAGGAATAAAGTAGATCAACTTTATCTTTTAGAAGAGTTAGCCAGCTGGGCAAATAGGAGACACTCTCAATTCGTTAAGCTATGGGCACCATGGAAAACTTATAGCCAATCTTCAAGCTGCTTGCCAGATTAAACACACTTACAATTGACAAAAGGTCTCCCCCCCCCCCTCACCCCCACTAGAAGCTATTGAGATCCGCTCACTGATAAGCCATTGTCCCGAATTGTCTCCTTGATAAGACTCTTTTTTGCCGTATTTTCAACTATTGTTGCTTCACCTTAACCCCCCTTTTTTTGGGGTCAGCTTTGTATAAGATGTCACTGTATAGTTTCATGAATACAACTTACAAATATGTGGTCTACAAAAAACCAAAACCATTATGATTCATTTCAATTGTTTAATGCTATTATGTTGTTATGCTTATAACGGTTGCATAGTACAGAATGAAGTGTTAACTTTTCCTTCCCTCGATGCGAGATGTCATTCTCCTGTACTTATTAGCACCAGTCTAATCGAGGGTATCTAGAATCCTTTGTATATAGTTCAATAAATCCATCATCTTGGAGATTCATCCCCCTGATCGACATACTCGGGGAATGAAAATCTAGATGAATACCCATTGACCCTCACCTCTCCTTTACCCTTTGCCATGCATCCTCCCTACCCTCACCTCTCCCCATCCCTTTCCACAATCCTATATTTCTCTGAATACATACTGTGTATCATCCTTGACAAATGCACCCTCATTATGTAACTAAGTACGATGTTACATGTATGTACTATGTTGCTTTATACAAAAAACCAATAAAAAGAGATTTGTTAAAAAAAAAAAAAAAGATGGGCTGAACGCCTGGATCCACGATCTGTGTCTGCAGGTCACACCACTGCCACCTCTTCCCTTCTGTTACGTGCTGTCCAAGATGCAGGCCCAGATGCCTCCCGTCCTGCACTTGGACCTTCGCAGGAAACATCAGCCAGCACGTCCACTTCAATGTCCTAGCGCAGCGTTCACATGTCCTTACCGCAGGCATTTGAATGCAGGCGCAAATACCCTGCCACCCACCCATAGGCCATAGCTCTAAACGTGCCTCTAAAGTTGCTGGCCCTGGAAATGTTGCAGTTTAGGTTGGTGGACACCGAGGCCTTTCGCAGCCTGATGGGGGCGGCTAGAGATGAAGGAATCATTCAAAATTTTATTCGCCGAACATTTGCCGCACTTTTCCTAAGATTCGTATATTCGACGAATAGATTCGTTGTATTTGCGTACAAAATATACTTAATTATGTGCTATTAGCGAACATTCACGCACTAATAACGAACACTCTTTTAAAAAATGTACGCAACTTCTTCACTATTGTCTACACGACTACGTAATACGCAGGCACGCACGACGAGAGGCCGTGGCGAGCACTCCTCAGAGGCAGAGCAAATTTTAGAAAATGGTATCCAGGCGATTCTCATCATTTAGCTCTGCAGAGCTGAAATACATAGTCCGGCTGATGGACTGGCAGGATTACGATAGCACACACCTCCACCCGAACCAGCATAAAAAGGAGGTGATCCAGCAGGAGATCCGAGGCTTGCGCCATCGTTTCAACACCGTGCGGACCCCGAGCCAGATCCAGCGGTTTCCCTTGGACCATGGGAAGACCATGCCGTTTGGGTGTCCAGTAAGTACTACAAACAAAAAAAAAAAAGGCTCAATCAGTATGCAACGTACGGATGCCAGGTTGCTACGGGCGACCCTCCCTCCAGGGCCCGCTAAGGATGGTAAAATGCTCGCCCCAGGTGTAGGATTGCCAAGTGGTATATAATTTGGCCTATAATGTCTCTGGAGTGTCACAGTGTTCCTACCTGGACGGCTGGACCCCAGGCTTTGGCTCCGGTTGCAATGATAGTAGAAATAATTGAGGGTTATATAAAGAAAGGAGTCCAGACCCTTTGATAAAATTCAACCACGGGGGGATTCAGGAAGGAAACTTGGAAAGATCCATTCTGAACAAACTATACTATAGCTATGCCTTGTTTTGCTGCCACCTGCTGGTACACCAGGCACATTAAATTGTCAAACAGTTGCATAACATATTAGCACATTTCTTGCATGACCTGTATGGATGCATGGATGAAATTGTGGTTAGCAGACACAGATAGAAGCAAGGTAGACATGCAGCCACCAGCCACAGGGAGGTGTGTGAGTTTAGGGAATTTGTCACAGGGAACACGGTGTAGCCGGTGGTTCTATTTACAGTTAGTTGAATCTTCCCTGGGCCAGTGTGCAGTTGTGTGGAGGGTGGACACGACTTCCCTCAGGGCACACTCCGTACGCTGGACTCCAGGTTGGTCAGTTGAGGTGCCCTTGGTGTTGATTTTGACCGTGTCGGACGGCTGGGTACTGGTTATTTTGTGACGCCAGTGTCTTTAGGTAGACACACCTTTGTTGACGATAATGAGGAGGCAGTTACTGAGTCCTCCTTGTTGGTACAGATAATGCACACAGAGATAGTTTAGCAAAAAGGTTGGGATGGTAGGCTTTCCAAGTAGGCTGGCTTTCTAACTTGCAATACGTATATAAATAGTCTCTAGAATGACAGCCAAGCTTTGGTACAATTTGGGTATTCAGTTCACACTCCTGATAGGTAAGGTGTGATTCAGATTTAGGGATAATAGTGCACTTTATTATCTGGCAATTCCCTCAGGGGCTGTGGAGCTTCTCCTGTGAACTTGTAAATGATGGAGTCCAAAACAACTGAAATATGGATTACCTCCACCTGGTATACCGCTTGGTAGCACTTTGTTCTGGCTGCAGTCTGAATACTGGTTTCACTGGTTTCTGGGTTTTCCAGTGGCATTTGATCAAAATGGAGAGGAGCTGGACTTGCTTCCTTCCCCTGTGGCTTGCTGACTCACCCCCTTCTGCCTGACTAACTACCAACTTCACCCTCCTCTGTACAGAGGGGTGGTAGCAGAATTGACTAGCTCCATCTAGAGGTGAGGAGTATAACTACATCAGCCTAGATGGATATCCTTACCAAATATACAATATGCAATATGTAAAATCACATTATAGTTTAAAGTAAACCACTGTTAGTGGGACGCTGCATTCCCCCCTTGTTTGAGGGAATCCGCCCTCGGCGCACAATTTTTACCACGCCGTCGGATCGCCTGAAAGACATAAAGTAGAGAGCATGCATGCAATAATAACTACATATATAGATGTCAGGCACATTAGTGGCAAGGGCCGTAGTCTCTCTGGTGCAAAGGGGATCAGGGGCGCTGACCTGGCACAGCGGACAATAATCCAGGATAGTCCATGAAAAATGGGAAAAAAGGGAAAAACAAAAACAGGAACACTTCTCAGTAGGCTCACAGGGCACGAGTTCGTTCCCTGGGCACAAAGCTTAAATGTTGCAGAACATCACGGAGGCTCTGGTGCGTTAGAGTCCATCTCCGGGCACAAAACTTGAACGTTGCAAACAAGAAAAATAAATCCAAAAAACAAAAGAGTACATGATGAGAGTCCTTAGAATAACACAAAGTCTATTACTCTGGCTCTATAGCTTAAAGGTTCATGTTTAAGATCTCCCGATAACGGGCAAGAGGAGTACCTTTATTGGTCCTTTGGGATCTTGGCAAAGACTGTTGAGAGTCCGGAACTTGCGACATGAAATCGGCAGTCGGACTGGGTTCTGAGACAACGATCTCTGGAGCTGTTGGTTGACTTGGTTCTTCCGAAGATCCTTTGCTGGGCATTACTTCAGGCTGAAGGGCCACAGTATTTGTTTTTGCAGGCACAAGAAAATTAAGCCAGGGTGTAAGAAACCAATGTATGGGGTCAGAATTCATTAACTGTTCTCCAATAGATGGTGTGGACTCCTTTTCCACAGCTGGTTCCTCTGACATTTCCTCTGTAGTGGGAACTTCTTCCTGGATGGCTTCTTTTAAGCACTACTTGAGACGGTTGCGATGCACTACTTGGGGTGCTCTGTTTTCTTTGGTGATCTGGTAGATATCAGTCTCAACATTAGGAATAGCTGTGATGGTGTAGGGTTCTCCTTCCCATTTGCTATCCAGCTTGCTGGTACGATGGTTACTTTTTAACCAGACATGGTCACCAATTTGAAAGGGTTCTGTTCTTGCAGATTGGTCATAGTCTTTTTGTTGCTTTTGGCGCGCATTTGCCATGCGCATGTGGACAATCTCTTGGACATCAGCTAAGCGTTTCTTATGTTCGCTCACCCAATCTGTTCTTGGTAGGGGATTGATGGAATCTGGGACTTGGACGTCCAGTGTGAGGTCTGCAGGTAGTCTTCCTTGACGACCAAACATAAGGTAATACGAAGTGTATCCAGTAGAACAATGGATAGTGTTGTTGTACAGGTACATCAATTGAGGTAGTAGATTCGGCCAATCGGTTCTTTCTGTAGGTGGTACATTTCTCAACATTTCTATTAGAGTTTGGTTAATTTTTTCACAAAGTCCATTTTCTTGAGGATGGTAACCTGTTGTTCTTAGCTTCTGGCAATTGTGAAGTGAACACAGTTCATGGGAGACTTGGGATTTAAAGGCAGATCCTTGATCTGTAAAGATTTTTTCAGGGCATCCATATGGCAACAGGAAATTCTTCCAGAACACCTTTGCTGTGGTTTTTGATGTTAAGTCTGTAACAGGAACAGCTACTACAAATTTGGTGTAGTGATCAATCATGGTCATGGCGTAGGTATAGCCTGAACGACTTGGTTCTAGCTTGACGTGATCAATGGCTACGATTTCTAGAGGTGTTCGGCTTATGATGGGATGTAAGGGTGCTCTTTCATCATGTTTCTCATTTCTTCCAATGGCACAAGTTGGACATTCTCGACACCAATTTTCAATATCTTCTCTCATTCCGATCCAATAAAATCTTCGGCGGATGGTAGCTTCTGTTTTCTGTACACCAAAGTGTCCTTACCTATCATGGTACATTTTGAGGACAATTCTGGCATCTCGGCGAGGTACTACAATTTGATACAGCCGATCATTGGTGATGGGATCTAGAGTTCTTCTTAACATTAGTCCTTTTTGCATGAAGAGTTGTTTTCTGTGTCTCCACAGTTAGCTCTGGATCTGCATTCTTTCTGGTGTTCTTCCACTAGTGAAGAAATCTTGTAGCTCACCTAAGACTCGACTTTCAGCTTGCAATTTGATCCATCTTTCTTTCTCAACTTGTGGTTCGGGATTTCTTTGCTGTTGGAAATAAAGAACTTCTTTACCTTGGCTTTTGATGGGGATTACATCTTGTTGGGCAAATTGCTTGTAGAAAGCTGGCATCTCCACTTCTTCCCATATGTCTTACTGCTCTGTAGGGTCTTCTCTGTTAGGCAGGCGAGATAAGGCATCTGCATTTTCATTTGACTTGCCTGTTCTGTACTTGACCACAAAGTTGTAGTTGGCAAGACGTGAGGCCCATCTTTGTTCTAAGGCTCCTAATTTGGCAGTGTTGATATGCGCAAGTGGATTATTATCAGTATAGGCTACAAATGGTGTCGCTGCAAGGTAGTCTTTGAATTTTTCAGTGACAGCCCACACAAGTGCGAGAAATTCCAGCTTGAAGGAGCTGTAGTTTTGGTCATTCTTTTCGGCACCTTTAAGAGATCTGCTAGCATAAGCAATTACTCTCTCTTTAACTTCTTGCAGTTGAGACAGGACAGCTCCCAGGCCTTTCTTACTGGCGTCTATGTAGAGATGGAATGGCTGTTGGTAATCTGGATAGCCTAAGACAGGTGGTTCGGTCAACTTCTTCTTTAGGAGTTGGAAGGCAATTTCTCGGTCTTCATTCCATTCAATTTTTATCTGTGTTTTCTGATACTTCTTGGGATGTCCTCTCACAAGTTCCTGTATTGGTTCTGCAATCTGGGCGAAGTGAGGGATGAAGCGTCTGTAGTATCCTGCAAAACTAAGGAAACTTCTCACCTCCTTTACTGTAGTAGGAGTAGGCCAATTGTGGACTGTAGCAAGCTTCTCTGGATCTGGTTTGACACCTTCAGAACTGACAACATGTCCCAGATACTTGACTTCTGGTTTCAGTAGGTAGCACTTAGAAGGTTTAACTTTGAGTCCATACTTGATGAGAACCTGAAAAACGTCCGCAAGATGTTTTAAATGGTCTTCATAGTATTTGGAGTAGTTGATGACATCATCCAGGTATAACAAGACAGTTTTAAAGTTCTTATGGCCTAAACAGCGTTCCATTAGTCTCTGGAAAGTTCCAGGCACATTGCAAAGTCCAAAGGGCATGTAGTTAAATTCAAATAGGCCCATAGGGGTAGTAAATGCTGTTTTTTCACGATCTTCAGTAGCCATGGGTACTTGCCAATACCCGCTGGTTAAATCCAGGGTTGAAAAGTAAGCTGAGGATCCTAATGCTGTCAAGGACTCCTCAATTCTTGGTAACGGATAGGCATCCTTATGGGTAATTTGATTAATCTTTCTGTAGTCCAAACAGAATCGTACGTTACCATCTTTTTTCCGGGCAAGAACTAAAGGGGCAGCCCACGGGGTATGGCTGTCTTGGATGATTTTCGAATCCTTCATCTCTTGGATCATCTTCTTCACAGATTGGTATAGGTCGGTACTAGAGATGAGCGAGCATGCTCGTCCGAGCTTGGTGCTCGTTCGAGTATTATGGTACTCGGAAGTACTCGCTGCTCGGACGAGTATCTCGCCATGCTCAAAGAAATGGCAACTTCCGCATTGTGCATTTTTGGCGCCTATAAACTCAGCCAATCACAAGCCAGGAGACTCTGCGGTGCACCCAGCATCACGTGGGGCCCTTACATGTCGATAGCAGGGGTTGGCTGGCCTGATCAGGTGACCCTGGAATATAC
>ONZH01031363.1:0-18103 GCA_900303285.1 Rhinella marina
TGTAGTGACAAATTCACTGCATCCTCTGCAAACGCATGTACGCATACGTGCGTTCGTGCAAAACCTAAACTGCCACTAACTGAAAATTATTCTATCTACCACTGTGTAAAAACCAAAATATGCAGATGCTGCTTTCACAGCACGCAGGCGTGAGTGCAGAAACTGTAGTGAAAAAATTCACTACAGTCCTCTGCAAACTGCACGTACGCAGATACTGTGCGTACGTGCAAAAACCTGAATCTACTGTGTAAATGCACTGCTTTCTGAATGTAGTGATACTATCGTGCAACGCAAATGAGTGCAAAACCAAACTTATGAAATTGTAATGTTTCTGTCTGTCTGTCTGTTCTCTATGCGCGACAAACTACTGGCGATTCACCAAATCGCACACAGGTACATCAGGTGTCCGGGAAGGTTTTAGACCAGGTCTCATCCCTCTAGGACATACCGTTCCTGAGATATTCCCAAAATATGATCTCCATTAGCCAACATTACAACTGGGAACTTTGGTTTTAAACTCCAACTGCCATTCTCTGCAAAGGCACACACAGGGAGGGCAGGTTTCCATAACAACCAGGTAATTATCAGCAGCTGAGGATCTCATCCATTTCTATTCAGTGACACTGTTAAAGGTATTCCGGTTACCATAAATATAACTTATGTTTTTTTTTATTACTACAGTTCAGTAGTAGTAAAAGATGTTTTCCTCCACTACTGCCCATTGCGTGGCCTCATAAATAAGCATGGTATTGACCTTTAATTCAGGCCACCCTAAATAAAGTAGTTAAAACCCCCGCCCCAGGTCTCACTAAGCCACACCCCCAACTATGTCAGGCCACACCCCCTTTCACTCCGCAGCCAACAGAGATTGAAAAAATAAAGGTAAAAATCAACTTCTGTCAGCTGCAGGGATGGGTGGGAGGTTGACTTTCTTTCTGCTACAACACACACAAACATTAAATAAAATAGATTAAATACACCCATGCGAAGCGTCTTGCTAATCCACGCCCCCGACTCTGTAAGGTCACGCCCCCTCCCACTCCGCAGCCAATGGGAATTTAAAAAATGAAGGTAAAAATAAACTTCTGTTTGCTGCAGGGGTGGGAGGGTGAATTTCTCTCTGCAACGACACACAAAAATTTTAGATGAAATAGACTGATTATAGACTACAACCGTTCGAAGCCTTTTGCTAAGCCACGCCTTGTCTCTGTCAGGCCACGCCCCCTCTCACTCCGCAGCCATTCTGCAACGACACACAGAAACATTAAATGAAATAGATTAAATGCACCTATGTGAAGCGCTTTGCTAAGCCACGCCCCGACTCTGTAAGGCCATGCCCCCTGCCACTCCGCAGCCAACAGGGATTGAAAAAATAAAGGTAAAAATCAACTTCTGTCAGCTGCAGGGATGGGTGGGAGGTTGACTTTCTTTCCTATGCGAAGCGCTTTGCTAAGCCACGCCCCCAACTCTGTCAGACCACGCCCCCTCCCACTCTGCAGCCATTCTGCAACGACACACAGAAACATTAAATGAAATAGATTAAATCACCTATGCGAAGCGCTTTGCTAAGCCACACCCCCAACTCTGTCAGGTCATGCCCCCTCCCACTCCGCAGCCAACAGGGATTGAAAGAATGAAGGGAAGGGGTGGGAGGGTGAATTTCTCTCTGCAATGACACACAAAATTTTAGATGAAATAGACTAATTTCAGACTACAACCGTTCGAAGCATCTTGATAATCCACACCCCCAACTCTGCCAGGCCACGCCCCCTCCCACTCCGCAGGCAACGGGGATTGAAAAAAATCAGCTGCAGGGGTGGAAGGGTGAATTTCTCTCTGCAACGACACACAAAAATCGTAGATGAAATTGACTAATTTTAGACTACGACCATTCAGTACTAATAAAAGATGTTTTTTTTCCACTGCTACCCATTGCGGGTCCCCATAAATTACCATGTCATCGACCTGTAATTCATGCCACTCTGACCCCCGCCCCAGATCTCTCGAAACCACACTCCGACTCTGTCAGGCCACGCCCCCTCCCACTCCGCAGCCAACGGGGATTGAAAAAATGAAGGTAAAAATCAACTTCTGTCAGCTGCAGGGGTGGGAGGGAATTTGGATTTCTTTCTGCAACAACATACAGAAACATTAAATGAAACAGATTAAATATACCCGTGCAAAGCAATGTTTTCTTCTGTTACCCATGGCGTGTCCTCATAAATTACCATGGCATCGACCTGTAATTCTGCCCACCATCAAAAGAAGGACTTAAAACCCCGCCCCAGGTCTTGCAACGTCACGCCCCCGACTCAGTCAGGCCATGACCCCTCCCACTCCGCAGCCAATGGAGATTGAACAATTGAAGGTAAAAATCAACATCTGTCAGCTGCAGGGATGGGAGGGAGGATGACTTTCTCTCTGCAACGACACACAGAAACATTAAATGAAATAGATTAAATATACCCGCGCAAAGCAATGTTTTCTTCCACTGCTACCCATTGTGTTTCCTCAAATTACCATGGCATTAACCTATAATTCAGGCCACCCTGAAATGAAGGACTTAACTCCCCCCCCCCGTGTCCCATTAAACCACGCCCCCTCCCACTCCGCAGCCAATAGGGATTGAAAAATTAAGGTAAAAATCAATTTCTGTCAGCTGCATTGACTTTCTCTCTGCAACGACACACAGAAACATTAAATAAATAGATGAAATATACCCAGGCGTAGCCGGGTCTTTCTGCTAGTATTATATATATATATGGATTTTTATATATATATATATATATATATATATATATGATATATCTCTGACTGACACTACCTAGACTCTCAAAAAATGTGCTAACGCAGCACGCACGCACACAAAACGTGTGTGCGTGCAAATACTGTAGTTAAAAAATTCACTACAGTATAAAACACTGAACACTGGCTAAAAATGTAACTTATATCCATATATATATATAGAGAGATATGGAGCTCTATATATATTTATATAAAACCTAACTGTAGTAACTTCTTTTTTCACCAAAAAAATGAAAAAAATGATCCCCAGGTGCTGATCAGGCAGGTATGCACTGAAAAGCACTGGGCGGTCACAGCTCGCACGCAGAAAAAGCGGTGCGGAGCTGAAAAATTGTTAAAAAGTAAAAAAAAAGACAAAAAATACACGGACCAAGTGGCGTCCGTAAAAAAAAGACGGGAGGGGGTAGGGGAAGGGAGGGGGGGACAGGAGGGGACAGGAGTGGACAGGGACAGAGAGTGGGTTAGGGATCTGTAAGTTCTTCTTCTTTCTTCTGTTCTTCTTCTTCTTTTCTTCTTCTTTTCAGCAGCCAAAAATCAGCAAGAAGTGGTGGTGCACCACAAGTCCCAGCAAGCCAACAGCACACTCAGCCACCCTTTTTCTAGTAGGGCAAGCTTCATCGCCTACCCACCTCAGACAGACTACATTCCGTCTGGTGTTCCTGGGGCCGGTTGTGGGTAAAGACCATGCGGCCTCGCCCCCGCCTTGCTGTCGGAAGGCCCCCAGGCCATGCCTGTCTATCCAGAAGAATAGATCCACCGCCTTCCCCCCTACTGAGATGGAATTCTCTCCTCTCCTGAGAGCCTCTAGGAGCTGCGGCTGCAAGTTACCGTCGCCAGACCCGGGGAGCGAGGAGGACGATGAGGGCAGCCCCTCCCCCCCGCGCCCGCAGTCACACTGGCATAACTTCTGCCAGGCACCACGGCCGCAGGAGGGGCAAATGGACCAGCCTCTCCCCCCACTACCCCATCTACCACATCCATTACAACCAAACTGGGTGCCACCCCAGACCCCAACGGAGGGGCCAAGACAGCCCCCCCATCAGGGCCCGGGGCAACACCTCCTGCTGTCCCAGCCACCGCAACATTCGCCGTTGCTGGGCCAGCCTTTGTTTTTGGGACCGGGACAGCTTTTGCAGCTGCCCGGCCATTCATATCTTTATTTACAACAGCTTTATTCACAGCTTTATTCACATTTCTTTTATTCATCTCTTTTTTAACATTCACATTTTTTTCTCCTCCATTTTTATTTATATTCACTTTTCCTACGCTTAAATCCACTACAACCTGCTCTGGACCCACCACAGCCGCCGCACCAGCACTCAGATCCAGCGTATCCAGGCTGCAGTGAGGTCCATTGGATCAGCAGGTCCCTGTACGACAGCAGCCCGCCCCGTCCCCCGTCCACCACTAGGGGCAGCAGAGGCAGACGACGGGGCAGACCGCCGAGAAGCCGCAACTACAGAGGCCGGGAGCCGGCTGACCGCAGCACCACTGCTCCCAGCAGCGCCGCCGGCTCCCCCCTCATCGCGGACTGAGGACTCGCTCATCTCCGGCACGCACCTGGACACAGGATCCTCCTCTGGCAGTTCGTCTCCAAAAACGAAGGACCCTTCATTGATCCGGGGGGATTCCAGGATACGTATCTGAGCCATCAGATGCCCCCCTATGCCACTGCTTCCACTTTCACCACTCTCTCCACTGCTAAACTCCTCCTCAGAACTGGTGGGCAGGCGTACCTGCTCTGCTGGGATACCAGTGTCCATTGTCTGTCCATTTTCCCCACCATTCTCTCCACTTTCTCCACTCTCCTCTTCCTCCGCCATCTCTTCCTCCTCACTAGAGGCTTCTTCCTCCTCCTCCGGCAGCTTCCCCTCCATTGCCAAGAATCTGGACTCATTGGACAGTTTCTCTTTGAAGGGGCCACTGCCGTTCAAGATCTCCATCCTCTTCTCCTCCAGCCGCTTAATCTCCACTTTCAGATTTCTCACCTATTGGGAGATTTCCGGCCTATTTCTTTTGGAGTCCCGGTCAGCAGGCAGAAAGTATAAACCGCAAGGGATACTGGGAGAGGAAGGGGTAAATAGGAGAAAGATAATTACCACAGCCGCAACAGCTGAGGGGAAGGGGTGTGGTAAACAGCAACCAAACCAAGGGAAAAGCATGTCAAATTATGTCACTTTTGAAAGCCGCGCAGAACGTCTGATACCAGACGCAAGCCCACTCGTGACAGGTAGCCGTTTCTCTGGCTCCGTCTCCGGGGGCCCTTGAAGAAGGCGACCCCCTGGCGACGCAGCGGAGAGCGAGAGTCGAACGGCCGACGCGGCACACGCCGCTGGGGGGGCCCTGGCCTCCTGCGGTGGATAGTGAAAAAAGAAACAGTCATCAGCGACTCTTAGCGGTGTGGTGGCAGCAGCATGTGTCCCTTAAATTTTTTTGGCGGTCAGCTCGGCAGCTGTATGTGTCCCTTAAATTTTGTTTTTCGGTCAGCTCGGCAGCAGAGTGTCACTCTTAAATTTTTGGGGACGGTCTGCTAAGCAGCAGCATGTCACCCCTATTGTTTTGTGAGTGTCAGCAGCAGGCCATCAATGATAATTTTTCACGGGTGTGTCTCATGCCCTACTTTATGTGTAATAAAGGGTGTATCGGAGTGCCTGATCCTTGTAATTTTTGGCAGCCCTTTCCCTTAGTGCATAGGGTTTATGAGTGTCGGAGTCCCACAATTATACCAGAATGTGACTGAGGCCCTCCTTTATATGATATACCAGTTGTATGGGAGTGCCTCATCCATGTAATTTTTGGCAGCACTTGCACTTAACGTACAAGTAAATCTATGTTTCCTAACAATATTTCCTATAAAATCTATGTTATCTTGGGTTTTTTGGGGGTATTTTTGTCATTCTGTAAAAGTGGCATAATAGTCGGCCATCATCTTTAATAGCAGCGACTTTGGTGTCCAAGATGCATCCAGACATCATCCCCATGCTGTTCCCTAACCATTTCTGTGGTGTTTCCACCATTTTCTGACATTTCCCTATGGACCAGACACACTCCCCTCTGCAGAGCAGGGGGTGCTTGGTCTTCTCCCAGTAACTTCCATTATACTCGGGTGCTCAGCCGAGCACTCGAGCACCACCTAGTGTTCGGCCAGAGCACCCGAGTACCCGAACATCGGGGTACTCGATCATCACTAGTGATCTGTCCTACTTGAGGACTTGGATACTTTCCTTCCTTCTAATCTGCCAGTGCATCATCTTCCCTATCCCTGATACTGTCTGTAAAGAAGTAGAATTTTTACACTAACAATTCACTTTGGATGATAATTCTGTGGTGTAGATATATGTATAGACTGAATGTCTGTAATGAAAATGCTTTTTCCACACTTATAGAAATTAGCAAATTTTTCAAGAATTCGATTTGGGCCGAATTTCTCAAAAAAATTTGCTTTGGTCCGAATTACTTCGGAACTAGTCATGAAGAGCATTAAATTAGCTCTATCCCAGCCCGTAGGGAGAGTGTATCTTGGTGATACAGCAGCCTTTAGTAAAGGAAAAAAAAAACATTGTGCAGCCCTGCAAGAGGCAATGATTCTTTAGTGGAATAAAAGAAGGACATGGAGGCAGTGCCAATAATTTAGTGGAGAAAAAAATGGTTCTTTTAACCCCTTCCCGACCAGCGCCGTACATGTACGGCGCTGCGGGAAGTGATTTCCCGACCAGCGCCGTAATGCTACGGCGCGCTGATCGGGCGGGTGCAGGAGCTGCGCCCGCCCGATTAGCGGCGGGGGTCCGGCTGTGCCCAGTAGCCGGACCCCTGATATATGCACCAGCATCGGTGAAAACACCGATGCCGGTGCATTAACCCTTCATGTGCCGCGGTCAGCGCTGACCGCGGCACATGCGATGCGGGCGGTGGGAAGGGGTTGCCATCGGGTCCCCGCGCTGCTGTGACGGGGACCCGATGGCTGAGATAGCAGCCGGATGCCTTCCTTAGGCATCCGGCTGCTATCTACGGAAGCCTGTGAGATCCAGCCCCCTGGATCTCACAGGCAGTGTGCTGGAAGTGTATTACATTGAGTAATACACTTCCAGCCAATGCATTACAATACAGAAGTATTGTAATGCATTGTAAGGGGATCAGACCCCCAAAAGTGAAAAAAAAGTGTAAAATAAGAAAGTTAAAAAAAAGTGAAAAAAATAAAGTTTTACAAAAAAAAAAAGTTTCAAGTCCCCCCCCAAAAAAAGTCATTTTTACAAAATAATATAAAAAAAATTGTAAAAAATAGTGAAAAAAAAAGAAGACATATTAGGTATCGCCGCGTCCGTATCGACCGGCTCTATAAAAATAGCACATGATCCACCCCGTCAGGTGCACGCAGTTAAAAAAAAAAAAAAAAACTGTGCCAAAACAGACATTTTTTGGTCACCTTCCCTTACAAAAAGTGTAATAGCAGGTGATCAAAAAAGCGTATGTACCCCAAAATGGTACCAATCAAACCGTCATCTTGTCCCGCAAAAAATGAGACCCTACCTAAGACAATCGCCTGAAAAATAAAAAAAATATGGCTCTCAGAAAATGGCAACACAAAAAGTATTTTATTTTGTTCAAAAAATAAATCTAATGTGTAAAACTATCCAAAAATAAAAAAGTTAGACATATTGGGTATCGCCACGTCCGTAACAACCTTCTCTATAAAAATATTGCATGAGATGGCCCCCTAGGCGAATGCTGTAAAAAATTTTTTTAAAAAACTAAGCCAAAACAGACTTTTTTCCCCTTTTGCCTCACAAAAAGTGTAATAGCAGGCGATCAAAAAGGCGTATTTACCCCAAAATGGTACCAATCAAACCGTCATATTGTCCTGCAAAAACGATACCCTACCTGAGACAATCGCCTGAAAACTGAAAAAAATATGGCTCTTTGAAAATGGCAACACAAAATAAAGATTTTATTCTGTTCTAAAAATAAATCTAATGTGTAAAACTATCCAAAAATAAAAAAGTTAGACATATTGGGTATCGCCGCGTCCGTAACAACCTGCTCTATAAAAATATTGCATGAGATGGCCCCCCAGGCGAATGCTGTAAAAAATTAAAAAAAAAACTAAGCCAAAACAGACTTTTTTTTCCCTTTTGCCTCACAAAAAGTGTAATAGCAGGCGATCAAAAAGGCGTATTTACCCCAAAATGGTACCAATCAAACAGTCATCTTGTCCTGCAAAAACGATACCCTACCTGAGACAATCGCCTGAAAACTGAAAAAAATATGGCTCTTTGAAAATGGCAAATACAAAATAAAGATTTTATTCTGTTCTAAAAATAAATCTAATGTGTAAAACTATGCAAAAATAAAAAAGTTAAACATATTGGGTATCGCCGCGTCCGTAACAACCTGCTCTATAAAAATATTGCATGAGATGGCCCCCCAGGCGAATGCTGTAAAATTTGTTTTAAAAAAACTAAGCCAAAACAGACTTTTTTTTCCCTTTTGCCTCACAAAAAGTGTAATAGCAGGCGAACAAAAAGGTGTATTTACCCCAAAATGGTACCAATCAAACCGTCATCTTGTCCTGCAAAAACGATACCCTACCTGAGACAATCGCCTGAAAACTGAAAAAATATGGCTCTTTGAAAATGGCAACACAAAAAAAAGATTTTATTCTGTTCTAAAATGCATCTAATGTGTAAAACTTTCCAAAAATAAAAAAGTTAGACATATTGGGTATCGTCACGTCCGTAACAACCTGCTCTATAAAAATATTACATGAGATGGCCCCCCAGGTGAATGTTGTAAAAAAAAATTTTAAAAAACCATGCCAAAACTGCTATTTTTTTCACCTTGACTCACAAAAACCGTAATACAAAGCGATCAAAAAGTCTTATGTACCCCAAAATGGTACCAATCAAACCGTCATCTCGTCCCGCAAAAAATGAGCCCCCACATAAGACAATAACTAAAAAAATAAAAAATCAACGTCACCCGCAAACCAATCCATCAAAATCTGTTCTGCAAAATCCATATGGCGCTCCTTCTGTTCTGAGTCCTGCCATGTGCCCCCACAGCAGTTTACCACCACATATGGGATGTTACCGTATTCAGGAGAAAATGGGTAACAAATTATGGGGTGCTTTTCTCCTGTTACCCCTTGTGAAAATGAAAAATTTGGGGCTAAAGCAACATTTTATTGGAAGAAATGAAACTTTTCATTTTCACAGCCAAGTGTTTCCAAATTCCGTAAAACTCTTAGGGGGTCAAAGTGGCCAGAACCCCCCTTAATATATTCTTTGAAGGGTGTAGTTTCCAAAATGGGGTCACTTTTTGAGGGTTTCCACTGTAGGGGTACGTCAGGGTCTCTCAATTACAAAATGGTGCCTAAAAACTATTCTAGCAAAATCTGCCTCCAAAATCCGTATGGCGCTCTTTTCCTTCTGACCACTGCCACAAGGCCATAGAGACGTTTACCACCACATATGGGGTATTTCTGTAAACTGCAGAATCAGAGTAATGAGTATTGAGGTTTAGTTTGCTGTTAACCCTTGCTGTGTTGCAAGAAAAAAATTATTAACATGAATAATCTACCAAAAAAGTGAAATTTTGAAATTTCACCTCCATTTTCCTTTAATTCTTGTGGAACACCTGAAGGGTTAACAAAGTTTGTAACAGCAGTTTTTTATAACTTGAGGGGTGTAGTTTCTAAAATGGGGTCATTTATGGGGGGTTTCATTATGTAAGCCCCTCAAAATCACTTTATATCTGAATTGATGCTCAAAAATATGGTTTTGGAAAATTTGGTGAAAATTTAAAAAATGGCTTCTAAACTTCTAAGCCCTCTAACGTCCTAAAAAAGTAAAATGACATTTATAAAATGATGCCAACATAAAGTAGACATAAGGGGAATGTAAAATAATAACTATTTTTTGAGGTATTACTGTGTATTTTGAAAGTAGAGAAATTGAAATTTGGAAATTTGGAAATTTTTCCAAATTTTTGGTAAATTTGGGATTTTTTCATAAATAAGGGTGAAATATATTGACTCAAATTTATGACTGTCATGAAGTACAATGTGTCACAAGAAAACAATCTCAGAATGGCCTTGATAAGTAAAAGCGTTCTAAAGTTATCACCACATAAAGTGACACATGTCAGATTTGCAAAAAATGGCCCGGTCAGGAAGGTGAAAACAGGCCCGGGGTTGAAGGGGTTAATACATGTGGCAGTGTAAACACCTGCTTTTGAATCACTTCTGTTAGCTGTAGAATGACTGTGGGTCACTTTTGGGCTCAGTTCACACATCACTTATTTGGTCAGTTACTGGTCAAAGACACACAACAGGTGCAGATTTTAATGATACCTTATCTAAGAGTAGGATTGACTCCTGATTTTGGCTCACCATATAGTAACTGCTGGAATTAACTGACCAAGTAACTGAAGTGTGAACAGGTCAATGTTAGTGTCGGGTATTCTTATATAGTGGGACATAGCTGTCTCATTTCACTGTATGTGGGGTGTCTGCATTGATTGATAGATAACCTGTTCTGTTAGCCACTGATTCTACTATGGAAAAGAGCTATCCGTTTTACATCATTTGCTGTTTCCACATAGATTGATAGATAACCTATTCTGATACAAATAGTAGCCCCATGACAGAGTAGGGAGGATGTCTGCAGAAGGTTTTTGTTTATATCACTGTTTATTTTTCTCTTCTTCTGATCTGTCAGAAAAGGAACCCAAAAAAAAACCAAATACTGTCTTTTGACCATCCGCCGTCACATGGTCAGTATTTGGTCAGTAATTGATCAGTATTTGCAAGGAGTGTTTTGGACACACTCCTGCTTTTGGCTTCCAAATCATGATGAAATCCTGATGCAAAATACAGACCATGTGATTGAGGTCTTATTGATGCTCCAAAAAGAGGATTTATCAGCATCTGCTCCAGGACATGAAGAAGTGGAATGACATTATTCAACCCATATTCCTGGCAACTGACAAATAAAGTGGCTTTGTCAAAGGGCCTGAGCAAAAGGCAGGTGTCACCCATGAGCTGCTGCAGTGGCCAGGTTTGGGGTGGCCCCAACACTACGCAGGGTCCCCTGGACACCGTTGAGGTGTCACCACATGTTGCTACTCTCTGGAAGGGATGGTAAGGCGTGGTGCACCCCAATGGGAAATAAGTCCAGATAGTCAGGGTCTGCAGTAAACCAGGGTGCTTCTTTACTGGAGGGATTCAGATGCAAAACAATACAGGCTAGGCATAGGGCCGGTTTCTCCAGTCTCCTCCCTGGCAGAAGAAGGGTTTGATTCTGAGGAAAGGCCTGTGCCTGCTGTTCTCCTCTCTCTCTTTAGAAGGCTGGTACCCCTGGTCCAAGGCTGGTGATCCAGGGTCTATGGCAGAGTATCCCCATCTCAGCATCTTCTTCTGGTCACTCAGTAGTCTGGCAGAGTCTCCTCTTCCAAGCACTGTTTCCTAACTGCAGCACACTAGGGCCCTGACTGCTCTCCTTATATACCATTTCTAGCTAGACTGGAACCTTCTAGTGGGAGGGGTGGAGTGGAGAAGCTCAGCACAAACAGATACATGGTAGCACTTTCCATCTCTCATAGAGTTACATTAGAGTTTCACTGATACTCAGTGCAATGATACAGCAGTTTTTTTAGACAAAAGCAAGCTTCCAGGCATAACAACAGAGCTAAAACCAGACATTCAAAAGGTCATGCTGTCTGGGTTTGGTGGTAAACAACATCTGGCTCCCCCCCCCAAAAAAAAAAAAAACATGCTCTTCTTTAAACTCTATGGCAGCTGTGGAAAAGTACCAGCTTCTCATTCAAATTCCTAACAGTCTCTCAGTATTCATTAACCCTTTCCACAGAGTCTTGCAAATATAGTGACAATGAACAGGATATACATCACATTATATAACATGCAGTAACACAGTAATAAACAGTATATGTTAACCTTTTCAAGTTAAAGAACGTAAGATGTTTATAACTATAAAATAGGAGAAACAGGGGCAAATGTGCAAACTTCCCACTACCCCTATTCCAGGGCTCTACACTGTCACTCGCTAATGTCGGAGTTACACAGGGGAGTACTCCTGTCTGCCTGCATCATCAAGAAATCATTCACGGCTTTCCTCTGCTCATATAGTTGGTCCAACGTGTGGAAACGTCACATATGAGATGATGTTGGGGAACATCATTCTGCCTTTGCCTTTGCGTGTTTTGCACGGTAAGAGTGGCTAAGGTGCATGCACAGTTTACTAGCCATTTTCAAGACATCTTGCAGTAGGGTGGAAGACTTCAGGAGCCAGGTTATAACCAGATTAAAGAAGTGCCCCATGCAAGGTGCATGGGTCAGCCCTCCTTGGCGCAACACAGACAGAATGTTTTTCCAATTATCGGTGACCCTGATCCCGATCTTCAGTTGGCAAAGTGGATTCGATTTCTTGTTGAAGGTGGAGCAGTTCCTCCTCAGTGTGACTAAGTTCGCCCAGGCATGACACCACCGTGCTCTGCATAGGTGGTATGTTGGAGGACCTTTCAGAACTGTTCCTACAGTGGAGGCTGAAGACAAGGTGGTGGAGAGACAGAATCACAGCTTGAGAACATGGAAGTGGCATTGCCAACACCTGGCCATGTTGCTGGTGTGTCTGGGCAGATACCACATTTATCTAGTTGGCCATAAATGCTGTATATTGTCTTTGATCATAGTTATAGCTCCACATGTCAGTGCTGCCATGAACTGTACCAGACACACACAGGCTGGTCCACCTTCTGCTATATGTACGCACGCAGGGCTGATACAGCATTTTTAGAGAAGTAGTGATGGCTTGGGACTCTCCACCCTGGCTCGGCACAACCCATCAGTTCTCTGAAATGTGCAGAGTCAACCACAAGGAAAGAGAGGGACTGTAGGGCCAGGAGCATGTTCAGCGTCTGTGACGTTGGATGAGTGCAGGCATACTGTTGTTTCTTTGCAATCACCCCAGTGATTGATTTCTGGCAAAACGCATGATGACGAGGAGTAAGAGGAGAAGGAGCATCAGGACCAGTAAATGATGGAAAGGAATCACAGCTCTCTTCTGCTAAGGTGGTGGAGCCCTGACTGCTGAAGAGGAGGTGAAGGATGCTGGGAGAAGCGTCAGGCTGTACCACTACATTAGCGCCATGGTTTTCCGAGGCCACTTTATGGTGGCACTCTATGTTGACTCAGGGCTATGGTGCTGTGTTGCCAACATTGGCACCCTGACTGCGCTTCAACTTCTGCTTACAGATCCTATATATGGCCATATTGATGTCCTCAAGCGACTTGGTTCCCACACTGGCAAGTATGGCATTTTACCCCCACCACTCCATGCTGACTGACTGCCAATGTCTCTATGAAGCCATGCCCGCTAGTTGTTTTCGGAAAGGTAAGCTCCTGAGTAGCAGATGGTTTACCATGGGCACATTTGGCTCCAGATCTCACACTGCTGCCACCCTGTCGGCTCACTGCCACACACTGCCACCCTGCTCTTTTCTCAATGGGAAGCTCCCACCCTTACCCTCTGATGATGATAAAGCCCCCTTTTCACCTGGCTCCCATGTGCGATCAGCTACATCATCATCCAGACAGTAGACGGGTTATTCACCCCAATTTCAGAATCAAGGCGTCATAGAATTGCTTATCTATTAAACAAGGTGGACACCCCTCGAACAGTAGAAGTAGACTGGTTATTCACCCCAATTTCACAATCAAGGTCAAATAGAATTACTAATGTAATAAACATGGTGGACACCCCTCTAACAATAAAACAAGACAGGTTATTCACCCAATTTCAGAATTAAGGCCTAATAGAATTATTTATTTATTAAACAATGTAGACACCCCAATAACAGTAGGAGACAGTTTATCCATCCTAATTAGAGAATCAAGGCCTAATGGAATTGTTTAACTATTAAAGAAAGTGGATACTTGTAGGAAAACAGGCCGAAATGGATGGACATATGTCTTTTTTCGGCCATATAAACTACTAGCAGAAGGACCCGGCTTCTCCTGGGTATATTTCATCTATTTCATTTAATGTTTGTGTGTGTCGTTGCAGATAGAAAGTCTCCCTCCCACCCATTCTTGCAGCTGACAGAAGTTGATTTTTACCTTCATTTTTTTCAATCCCCATTGGCTGCGGAGTGGGAGGGGGCGTGACCTGACCGGGGGCGTGGTTTAGCGGGACCTTGGGGGGATTACTTTTAAGTTCTTCTTTTGAGGGTGGTCTGAATTAAAGGTCGATACTAGAGATGAGCGAGCACTAAAATGCTGGGGTGCTCGTTATTCGAGTCGAACTTTTCCTGATGCTTGGGTGCTCGTTTCTAATAACGAACCCCATTAAAGTCAATGGGAGACTCGAGCATTTTTGCAGGGGACCAAGGCTCTGCCTAGGGAAGGCTGGGTGAAAACCTGGAAACCTCAGAAAATGATGGAAACACCACGGAAATGGACAGGAAACACCAGGGGCAGCATGTAGGGATGCCTCTGAGGCTCCCTAATTGCACCATTTTTTCTAAATCTGGCCAATAGTCTGGTGATGACCCCAAGGCAATTTTCAGGGACACGGTAATGGTAACCCACTGAAAAATGCTGCCTGACAACCTGGCGGTGAACCCCTGATTGTCTGTCTTTCAATAAGATTGCAGTGTAAAGCATGGTGGTGAGCCTCAGTATGACTTTTTAGATGGAGATTGCATGTGGTCACGTACTCCCTGGAACCCCGTAGTCACCCCTTCTCTGATGTGCTACCCCAGAACATTCTCTGCCCCAATTCGCAAGACCTTTTGCAGTCTCCGTGTGCTGACAGTGGGGATTTACCAGTGTTGTCTGAGGAGGTGGTGGACAATGGCAAGACACAGGTGTCGGGGGGTGAGGTAGTTGTATGGGAAGCAAGTTACAGTGGGGACTCCTTGTGGGGACTTTCTCATGATGGGACAGATTCAACTTGGGTGGATCAGGCACAGGAACAGATCAATGTTTTTTTTTTTCGGTTTATTTAACTTTTATTTATTACAAATAACCACAGAGATATTTATTCGTTCTCTTCGCTGCGCAGTCTGGCGTTGGGGTTCGTCACTTTGATGGCGAGCTGTGCCGCTCTCTCCACAATGGTCTTTCGGTTCTTTGAGGAGACGTTGAGGAGATCAGTGAAATTCAGTGAATGACGACGCAGGACCCCAACTTAATAATTTAGCATCAACCAGTACATTCGTAAATTATGAGCTTGATCAAGTGTGGCATGTGTTCTATGTATTCTTCTTAGTTTAATACCGTATATGGCAGCTATCCGGAAAAATAGTTTGGAGAGAGAGAAAGATAGGAAAAAGACGTAAATTGTTTGGCGAGAGGGCCTGTAGGTGGACCTCCAGAAAAATTGTTTGGAGAGAGGGCATGTATGTGGACCTCCGGAAAAATTGCTTGGAGAGAGGGCCTGTAAGTGGAACTCCGGAAAAATTGTTTGGAGAGAGGGCCTATAGGTGGACCTCTGGAAAATTTGTTTGAAGAGAGGGCCTGTAGGGGGCCCTCCTGAAAAATTGTGGTAAAAGAGTGCCAGTAGGACCTGTAAAAAATGGCATTTTTTCGGTCAGAGTTAGGCAAAGACGACATGGAGGAGGAGGAGAGGAGTAGAGAAGAGGAATCGGATACATAAGTAATGTTAATCTTTAGCTGCTTTCCCCCGGAGGAGATTTGAATTCCGGTGAAATCCAGGCTTTGTTCATTTTAATAAGCGTCAGCCTGTCAGCGCTGTCAGTTGACAGGCGTGTACGCTTATCGGTGATGACGCCACCAGCTGCACTGAATACCCGCTCTGACAGCACGCTAGCGGCAGGGCAGGCCAGCACCTCCAAGGCGTACAGCGCCAGTTCAGGCCACGTGTCCAGCTTTGAAACCCAGTAGTTGTATGGAGCAGAGTGATCGCTACGGACGTTGGTATGGTCATCTAGGTACTCCCTCACCATCTTTCTGTACAGCTCCCCCCTACTCTGCCTAGACTGGGGACAGGTGACATTGTCTTGCTGGGGTGACATAAAACTGGCAAAGGCCTTGGAGAGCTTTCCCCTGCCAGTGCTGGACAAGCTGCCTGCTCGGCTCCTCTCCCCCGCTACTTGGCCCACAGAACCATGCCCTCTGCCGCTAGCGGCGTCAGATGCGAAGGATTGTTTCAGCTTGTGCACCAGGGCCTGTTGATATCTATTCACTCTCATACTCCTTTCCTCTGTAGGGATGAGAGTGGAAAGGTTCTGCTTGTACCTTGGGTCCAGGAGAGTGAACACCCAGTAATCGGTGTTTGAAAAAATGCTTCTAATGCGAGGGTCACGGGATAGGCAGCCTAACATGAAGTCTGCCATGTATGCCAGAGTCCTAACACGTAAGAATTCCCTCTCCTCACTGGCCTGACTCTCCATTTCCTCCTCCTCCTCCAAGTCCTCCTCTTCAGCCCATACACGCTCAAGAGTTAAGAACTGAGAACTGGCACCCTCTTCTGTCTCGCCGACATTCTCCTCCTCTTCTTCCTCATCCCCCTCCTCCGATACGCGCTGAGAAACAGACCGGAGGGTGCTCTGGCTATCAAGCGACGTATCTTCCTCCACCGTCTCTTGTGACAAGCGCAAAGCATCCGACTTGATGCTGAGCAGTGAGTTTTTCAACAGGCAAAGCAGCGGGATGGTGAGGCTGATAATGGCGGCATCACCGCTGACCATCTGTGTTGACTCCTCAAAGTTGCTCAACACCTGGAAGATATCAGACATCCACGTCCACTCCTCATTGTAGACTTGAGGAATCTGACTGACCTGACTACCAGTTCTGGTGGAAGTTGACATCTGGCAGTCTACAATCGCTCTGGGCTGCTGGTAAACTCTGGATAACATGTTTAATGTCGAATTCCATCTCGTGGGCACGTCGCACAACAGTCGGTGAGCGGGCAGTTGTAGGCGGCGCTGCGCTGCCCTGAGAGTGGCAGCATCTGTGGTCAACTTGCGGAAATGCGCACAGATGCGGCACACCTTGGTGAGCAAATCAGACAGATTGGGGTATGTCTTGAGGAACCGCTGAACTATTAGATTGAACACGTGGGCCAGGCATGGCACATGTGTCATTCTGCCGAGTTGCAGAGCCGCCACCAGGTTACGCCCGTTGTCACACACAACCATGCCTGGCTTGAGGTTCAGCGGTGCCAGCCACACATCGGTCTGCGCCGTGATGCCCTGTAACAGCTCTTGGGCGGTGTGCCTTTTGTCACTTGAGCTCAGCAGTTTGAGCACCGCCTACTGGCGCTTACCCATGGCACTGCTGCTGCGCCTAGAGCTACCGACTGAAGGCGCCGTGCCCACGGATGGTAATTCGGAGGAGGAGGTGGAGGAGGAGGAGGGGTCGGAGGAGGAGGCATAGTACGTCTGAGAGACCGTGACCGAGGTAGGCCCCGCAATCCTCGGTGTGGGCAGTACATGAGCGGCCCCAGGGTCAGTCTCGGGCCCAGCCTCCACCAAGTTAACCCAGAGGCAGCGAGTGACACAGGAGAAGGAGCAGTGGTGTGACCCGCAGGAGGTGGTGAACGGCCTTGGTTCCATTGAGTGGGGTGTTTAGCACTCATATGCCTGCGCATGCTGATGGTCGTTAGGCTAGTAGTGGTGGCACCCCTGCTGATCCTGGTGTGGCACAGGTTGCACACCACAGTCCGTCGGTCATCCTCACTTTCTTTAAAGAACCTCTGGACTTGCGAACATCTAGGCCTCGCCACGGGAGCTTCACTACGTGAAACAGTTGCTGCTGATGCACCAGCTCTGGCCCTGCTTCTCCCTCTGGCCACAGCACTGCCTCTTCCAACCTGTTCTGGTGCAGCACTCGCCTCCGCCTCAGAAGCACAGTCTTCACTGGGCTTATCAACCCAGCTTGGGTCAGTCACCTCGTCATCCTCCGATTCCTCAGTCTGCTCCCCCCTCGGACTTCCTGCCCTGACAACAACTTCACCACTGTCTGACAACCATGTCTCCTCATCGTCCGACACCTCTTTACAAACTTCTTCCACTAAGTCAACATTGTCATCATCATCATTATCACCCACAGACTGCGACAGTTGGAAAACTTGGGCATCGGGAACGAGGTCAGCAGCAACCTGAGAAGTGGTTTGTGACTCTGGGAAGGGTCCAGAAAACAGTTCCTCAGAGTATGCCGGATCGCATTCCAAATTTTCCTAGGAGGGGGCAGACTGGGGGGAAGGAGGTTGAGGTGGAGGAGCCAGAGGAGTGCTCCCTTGGGTAACGTGGGTGGACTGCG
>ONZH01031365.1:0-13525 GCA_900303285.1 Rhinella marina
TACAGTTAATCCGTTTGCTAGTCCGCAGGTCACATATTCATATTTTTGCTAAAACATACAGCTGTACTGCATACGTGACAGGGAAATTAATACATTTAATCCGTCTGGTACTCCGGCAGGTGACATATTCATAATTTTGCTAAAACATACAGCTGTACTGTATACGTGACAGGGAAATTAATACAGTTAATCAGTCTGCTAGTTCGGCATGTGACATATAAACGTTTTTGCTAAAACATACAGCTGTACTGCATACGTGACAAGAAAATTAATACAGTTAATCCGTCTGCTAGTCCAGCAGGTGACATATTCATATTTTTGTAAGACATACAGCTGTACTGCATACGTGATAGGAAAATTAATATAGTTAATCTGTCTGCTAGTCCGGCAGGGGACATATTCATAATGTTGCTAAGACATACAGCTGTACTGCATACGTGACAGGGAAATTAATACAGTTCATCCGTCTGCTAGTCCAGCAGGTGACATATTCATATTTTTGCTAAGACATACAGCTGTACTGCATACGTGAAAGGGAAATTAATACAGTTAATCCGTCTGCTAGTCCGGCAGGGGACATATTCATATTTTTGCTAAAACATACACCTGTACTGCATACGTGACAGGGAAATTAATACAGTTAATCCGTCTGCTAGTCCGGCAGGGGACATATTCATATTTTTGCTAAAACATACACCTGTACTGCATACGTGACAGGGAAATTAATACAGTTAATCTGTCTGCTAGTCCGACAGGTGGCATATTTATATTTTTGCTAAGACAGACACCTGTACTGCATACGTTACAGGGAAATTAATACAGTTAATCCGTCTGCTAGTCCAGCAGGTGACATAGTCATATTTTTGCTAAGAGATTACACATGCACTTCATAGTGACAGGGAAATTAATGTAGTTAATCTGTCGGCTAGTCCGGCAGGTGACATATTCATATTTTTGCTACGACATTCACCTGTACTGCATACGTGACAGGGAAATTAATACAGTTAATCCGTCTGCTAGTCCGGCAGGGGACATATAAACGTTTTTGCTAAGACATACAGCTGTACTGCATACGTGACAGGGAAATTAATACAGTTAATCCGTCTGCTAGTCCTGCAGGTGACATATTCATATTTTTGCTAAAACACACCTGTACTACATACTTGACAGGGAAATAAATACAGTTAATCCGTCTGCTATTCCGGCAGGTGACATATAAACGTTTTTGTTAAGACATACAGCTGTACTGCAGACGTGACAGGGAAATTAATACAGTTAATCCGTCTGCTAGTCCGGCAGGTGACATATTCATATTTTTGCTAAGAGATTACACCTGTACTGCATACGTGACAGGGAAATTAATACAGTTAATCCGTCTGTTAGTTCGGTGGGTGACCTCAAAAAATGAGGAGAGTATCAAATAATGGACGTGGCCCTGGTCGTGGTGCTGCTGATACTGGTGGAGCTCCTGTTGCAGGGAGAGGACGTGGTCGATCTATGCCTGCTACACGCCCAAATGAAACATCTTCCTCATGTGCACTCAGGCGACAGGACGTTAAGCGTTATTTTGTAGCCCGAATACCGGTGTACGAATGGTGAGGCCAGAACAAGTAGAGGCAGTAGTAGATTGGATGGCTTACAGTGCCTCCAGTTCCTTCACTTCGTCTCCCAACCGGTCCCCTGCTGAAAGCGCAGAGTTGGCACCTGCAGCCCATGGGCATCTGTCTTTCACCTCACCCACTTGCAAATCAGCCATGCAGTCTGAGCCCCAAATCATGCAGCAGTCTCTTATGCTTTTTGATGACTGCTGGCGGGGTTTCCATGGGCCACCCCCCTAGCCCTGCCCCAGAAGTGGAAGCGATTGAGTGCACTGATGCCCAACCGCTTGTGTTTCAGGATGTGGACATGGGAGGACCACCGCAGCACGTCTCTGATGAAACATCGGTGCCAACTGCTGCGGCTTTCTGCAGTGTGCAGACCGGCAAGGAGGGCAGGGGTGAATAGTGGGTGGAAAATGATGTGGAGGATGATGAGGTCCTAGACCCCACATGGAATCAAGGTCATGCGAGTGACGTGTGCAGTTCGGAGGAAGAAGTGGTGGTCACACAGCGCCAGCCGCACAGCAAAAGAGGGAGCAGGGTGCAAAAGCAGAGTGGTCGTCCCCTAGCCAGTATGCTTGCTACTGCCCACCGCACCCAGGAAATGAGCACTCCAAAGCCAGCTCCAAGGAGTTCCCTGGCGTGGCAATACTTCAGACAATGTGCTTATGACAAGACGCGAGTGGTTTGCACGCTGTGCAATCAGAGCTTAAAGCGAGGCATAAATGTTCTAAACCTGAGCACCACCTGCATGACCAGGCTTCTAAATGCAAAGCACGAGCTGCAGTGGAGTACACACCTGAAAAACCACAAAAGATCTCAGTCTCCTCTTGCTCCCTCTCCTGTTGTGGTCTCTGCCTCTTCCTCCCCCTCTGTAGTGTCAGTGGCACCTGCCACCCCGGAAACAGAAGATGTGGTAGCAACACCACCACCTCCACCACTGTCACCAAGCATGTCCACACTGTCCCATGGAAGCGTTCAGCTGTCCATCCCCCAAACACTAGAGAGAAAGAGGAAGTAGCACCGTACCCACCCACGATCCCTGGCCCTGAATGCCAGCATTTCGAAATTCCTGGTCTTTGAAATGCTGTCATTCCGTCTGGTGGAGACAAACAGTTTTAAAAAACCTTATGGCTGTGGCTGTCCCTTAGTACGTTGTTCCCAGCCGCCACTACTTTTCCAATTGAGCCATCCCTGCCCTGCACGAACAAGTGGTGGACAAAATCAGGTGTGCACTGCGCAACGCCATCTGTGGCAAGGTCCACATAACTACTGGTACGTGGACCTGTAAACACGGGCAGGGACGTTATATCTCCCTGACTACACACTGGGTAAATGCAGTGGCGGCTGGGCCTGAGGCGGATAGCAGTTTGGCGCATGTTCTACCGCCACCGAGGATTGCAGGACATTTCTCGTTTCTGCCTGTTGCCTCCTCCTACTCTGCTTCCTCCTCTACCGCCTCCTCATCCGGTCAGCGTAACACCTTCACCACCAACTTCAGCACAGCTAGGGGTAAATGACAGCAGGCTGTTTTGAAATTCATCTGTTTGGGGGGAAAAAAAAACACACCGCACAGGAGCTGTGGACGGGCATGGAACAAAAGACCGATGAGTGGTTGGTGTCACTGAGCCTCAAGCCCGGCCTAGTGGTGTGCGATAATGGGCGAAATCTTACCCTGATATCTAAAAATTACCCTGATATCTCAGAGCTGCTGCAGAAAGTGCGGGCCGTCTGTGCTCACTTTCGGCGGTCTCACCCTGCTGCTGCTCGCCAGTCTACGCTGCAGCGTAACTTCAGCCTTCCCGCTCACCGCCTCATATGCGATGTACCCACAAGGTGGAATTCCACCTTGCACATGGTGGAGAGACTGTGCGAGCAGCAGCAGGCAATAGTGGAGTTTCAGCTGCAGCATGCACGGGTGAGTCGCTCTGTGGAACAGCACCACTTCACCACCAACGAGTGGGCCTCCATGCGGGACGTGTGTACCGTGTTTCTAGTAATCCATCCAACATGGCCAGTGCCGATGACGCAGTCCTCAGCATGACTATCCCACTTCTATGTCTCCTTGAAAAAACGCTTCAAGCGATGATGGAAGAGGATGTGGCACAGGAGTAAGAGGAGGAGGAAGAGGGATCATTTCCATGGTTATCAGGCCAGTCTTTCACAAGTGGCTTGGAGGGTGGGTTCCAGCATCAACAGAGGCCAGGTACACAACTGTCTAACCAGGGCACAGTTCTGCAGGATGAGGAGGATGATGATGAGGAGGAACCGTGTTCCCAGCAGGGCAGCACCCAAAGCAGCTCATGGGCATCAATGGAGCGTGGCTGGGGGGATACAGAGGACACTGATGATACACCTCCCACAGAGGACAGCTTGTCATTGCCTCTGGGCAGCCTGGCACACATGAGCGACTACATGCTGCAATGCCTGCGCAACGTCCGCCGAGTAGCCCATATTCTAACCAGTGCTGATTACTGGGTGGCCACCCTGCTGGATCCCCGCTACAAGGACAACGTGCTGTCCTTAATTCCGTCATTGGAGCGTAATCGGAAGATGTGCGAGTACAAGCGCACGTTGGTAGATGTGCTGCTGAGGGCATTCACACCAGACAGTGGGGGGCTCAGCGGAAGCACCAGGCGAAGGCAGAGGAGGAGGAAGTCGCCAACGCAGCTGGGGCACCGTCAGCACCAAGAAGGGAGGGTTAGCATGGCCGAAATGTGGAAAAGCTTTTTCCAGTACACCACAACAACCAGCACCACCAGCTGATACGGAACGTCTTAGCAGGAGACAGCATTTCAGCAACATGGTGGAACAGTACGTGTGCACATGCCTACACGTACTGACTGATGGGTCTGCCCCCTTCAACTTCTGGGTCTCCAAATTGGGTACATGGCCTGAGCTCGCCTTGTGCTGGCCTGCCCTGCAGCAAGTGTATTGTCTGAACGTGTGTTTAGCACGGCAAGGGGGGTAATCACAGACAAGCGCATCCGCCTGTCCACAGCCAACGTGGACAAGCTCACGTTCATTAAAATGAACCAGGCATGGATCCCACAGGACTTGTCCATACCTTGTGCTAAGTAGACAAGTATACTGGCAGTACCCAGCCATTGTTATACTCCAAGGCACTTTATCTTTGCATTCTCTTTTCTATTTCCCTGTTTTGGGGTCTTCTCAAATTAAAAAAAATAAAATAAAATAAAAATAGATAAAATAAAAAACAACAAAAACAGTGTTGGCGGCTACCTCCTCCTCCTCCATCACCGCTTCCACCTACACCGCCACACCGCCACGTCCACTGCCTCCTCAACCTCCTACTCCACTTTGACCTCCGTCTCCTACTTCAAGATTATTATTTTTTATTTTTTTCTATTCTATGTTATTTTAAGTCGTTTACCTATCCACATTTGTTTGCAGGGCAACTGTCCTGCTCTTATCCCCATTTTGCAGCACTCTAGCCCTTACTACGACTATTTTGCAGCCATATTAGTACACCAAAGTTCAGGTCCCCATTGACTTCATTTACCTGAAGTTTGGCTGAACCCGGCAAACCCAAACTTCCCCGGGTTCGCTCATCCCTACTCCTCTGTCTTCCCCCCTTCATCTGAAGTGAATCTTTCTCATTGTAGGGCTTTGTGTAAGGGGTACATAAGGTAATAGGATGATGGAACAAGATCAGGACTATAAGAAGGATGCTTTCACATTTCAAAAAGGTATCGTAAGTGTGGTTCCACATTTCAAAAAAGTATTGTCAGTGTGGCCAGTGGTGTACCAGCATCACCATTACTAATTACTAATACTAACATAATACCTTCATTAGCCTTTCATTTCATGACAGCATGTTTATTCCAGGAAACCATGCTCCATGTGAAAGCTGTCTTTCATAGTATGGGCAAGTGTCATCTGATGGTGATTTGCTGTATCACAATGATTGCTTGGGTTGAGAATTCCTTCAAGACTGTGATTCACTTGAACTAGGAGCACATAATAATGTGACTACATTTCCAAACATAAGATGAGAGAAGGGAATTCTCAACTTCAGAAATCATGGTGACCATGTGTTTCAAATACAGATGCACATTGTACATAATTAAAAGTCAGCTGCCATAAGGAGCGGGTTTATCACAGTGCTAATGATTGTCTTAAACTGTAGTGTCCACATCAGTTATAGTGTTTTCCTGTCTTGACCCTGAAGTGGTGGAATACTTTTTGAAAAGTAACAGTCCTGGCCAATGACTCAAGCTGCAGAATGTGGGGCATGTGAACTGGTGCAGGCTGCTGCAATGATTTTATTGCTTTTCGACCAACTGCGCTGCTTCATTAGCTTCTGGCCTCATGACCTGTGGCCTAGGAGAGTGAACAGCAAGGCATGGATCCATTGGGTCAAGTGGGCCACAGTGGAAAATGTTTTGGGGGCCTGGGAAACTTTTCAGGATCAATAGCCCCAGATGTCTTGGTCTTGTAGGAGGTGGCACACTCTAGCTGTGGCACATCAGCCACTTGCAAGAATTGACAGATGGCCAGTCTGGAACAGTAACATACTCAGGGTGAAACATAATATCGCCAGGATGTAGATAATTAAAATGTGAAACTAAAGTTTGACAATATACTCATATTACTTACATATTTGTTTTGATATCATTTAACCCCTTTAAATGTATTTTTACGTCATTTAATAAAGATTTGTATTTTTGCCCCATATATTGGTTTGTTTATTATTGGGCATTATACAGCCCTCGTTGTAGGTTTCTATTCTAATTTTGGGCTGTGCCCATTGATAGGCCTGTATTAGTTTGGTTATTATTGCTTATTGGTCTGTGTTTCCCACAGGAAGGCCTCTAACACTATGGCTTTCCGTAGTCGGGACGTTTTTTTGTCTAACCGCGTTAAGGACGCTTTTAATGAGGAGTCCACAGGTGTGGGAGATTCTGGTCGGAAAGGGGCTCTTAAGAAGACACTGAAATGTATTCTTCATAGAAGAACTCGCATCTGGTGGAATAAGGTGACATTACAGAATTATTTAACCCTTTCATGACCGGACCTATAAAAGGCCTGAATGTCCAGGCAACTTTTTGTGATTTGGGCACATGGTGGTTTAGTGACTATAATTTTTTTTTTATTTGTTTGAATACCAAAATAATTTTTGCAATTTTTTTTCTTGACACTTAGGACTTTTTATTAGAATTTTTCTTTCAAAGATTTTTTATATTTTTTTAGGTTTAATTTGGACGAAAACCGCTAATTCTTATTAAAACAAAAGTATTTTTTTAATTATAGATTTTTCTTTTTAAATATAAAAAACTGACACACAAATTAATTATTGTAATGGGTTCCCTATTTCATGACGATCGTTTTGATATATAACATGTATATATTTTATTGAACAGGGCGACTATGGTGACTGTTTTCGTTGGCGACTGCGTTTTTAATTTTTTTTTTTTACACTTTTTATTAGGATTTTTATTATTATTTTTTTACTTATATATTAATTTATTTTTGACAAATAATATGTCCCCCAAGAGGTCATTAAAAGACCTCTGGAGGACATTTACTTTTTTTTTTTAACACTTTTTTTTTTCACTGTTTCTACTGTAACTGGGGCATCCACAGGAGCCCCAGTTACAGGGGAAAACAGCCCCCTGTGGGGGCATTGGACACAGGCAGAGCTGATCAGGGTCTCCTTAGACCCTGCAGCACTGCTGTGGCCCCGAGACACCCGGCGGTCACGTGACCGCCGGGACTAACACAGGAAGCGGCTCTGCGCTTCCTTTCTCCTCCAGCATGGCAGCAGGTACGTTCTCCTCCTGCACAGGAGAAGGCAGAAGCGGTAATAAACCGCTCCTGTCTTCTCCTCAGGGTCCCTGCTCTGTCTGCTAGATTGCGGGAGCAGGAGCTTTAATTCCAGCGCTGATCAGCGCTGGGATTAAAGCGCTGCCTGCACGTGTATATACGTGCTATCTGCACGGGGCATGTGCAGATAGGACGTATATACACAGATGGCTGACGTCAAGGGGTTAACAAAGGATCTACTCCCCAGAGGCTTACGAGTTCAGGTGTTCCCCTCCTTTTCATTGGAGGATGAGAATTTGCTTTCCCAGTGGGAAGAGGCGTGCAATGTATGTTCTCGCACATTTTTGGGACTTATTATTTCCCACAATTACAAAATGTTATCGTCTATTGAGGTGGAGATCGAAACCATTTAAAACTCTCTACAAACCAAATGTACACAGGTTGAAATTGAGGCCATCAATAAAGATATGGACACTTGGTTACAGGAATGGGGGGACCAAATTTCAGAGGTTAAGACCAAAAAATTTCAGAGAGACATTGCAGATAAAGAAAACAATCGAGTGTATTAGTGGCAATTCAAACGGGTCGGTAAAAGTAGAAGATCTTTATCTATCTCTTCCTTGTCCTCTACTAATACCAGTTCTTCCCAATTATCGCGTAACTCTGAAAGATATCCGGTGCGAACAGGGAAAAGGAGACTAGAGGGGGAGATCCGCCAAGGAAAGAACAAGCGACAAGGAGGAAACGATGTGAGTGGTTCTACATCTATACCCACATCTAATTTAAAGGTAGTGAATTTATCTGATCAAGGGTTGACACCTGCCCAGGTGGAAATATTAAGCTTAGGGTTAACTTTTTGTCCGACTGCTAAGCCTGATTGTTTTCTTTTAGTGAAAGATCTGCAATTATTTGCCCACAAGCTGGCTTTTAAGAAAATTTTCACTAAGAAACAAGATGATATGAACCAGTTTACGTCCATGGAGGAACAAGAAGCATTGGGGATTTTAAAGGAATTAATGGAAGAACAGGACGACCCCAAAACAGGTGAGTATCCCCCAGTCTCCTACCCAGGGGCGTTGCTAGGCTAAAACATTCGGGGCCTGGGCCCCTGATGTTTTCTCCCAGGCCCCGAATGTCCTGCCTGTTAGACAAATACAATTGTATGGCAGTACAATTGAATCTAACAGACTGCAAGTTATGTAGGACCTGTGATGACATCACAGGTCATGTGATCAGTGCCGTCCAATCCTGGTCCTTACCATGTATGGGAAATAGCCAGCTCTACATGAGTTGTCTAAACGCCAGACACGGTACGGACCTTTTGGCCCCCTAGTGGTCAGGTCCGGAACATGTCTAGTGTTTAGCCAGCTCACATTGATTTGGCTAAACTCCATACACAGTATGGACCTGGTCCTTACCAAGTATGGGAAATAGCCGACTCTACAGGAGCTGTCTAATTCTCATACCTGGTATGGACCTCTCAGCCTCCTGGTGGTCAGATCCGGAACTATGATGGGATTTAGCTGATTCAAAGTGAATTGGCTAAACTCCATACACCGTAAGGACCTGCTTAACCCTATAAGGTATAGAATCAATTAAAATTATTTTTTCCCAATAATGTGGAACAGATGAATGGAAGAAAATTAGGTTTTTATCTTTATTTCATTTTTAATCTTATAACTGTTTAATAACACCATAAAACACAAATCCATATCATGGACGCATCTCAGGACAGGGTTTGAGCTCAGAGCCTTGGAGTGTGCGAGAGAAATAAAGTATTGGCTCACATTTTATATGTATCGAGAGTTATCCATGAATTTTCCCCACCAAATTCAGATTGCAAGACTTTGGCGGTAACCTGTGATTTCACTGTCATCATTGTCAAAGGGAAGCTCAGCATGTTTCCCCCATTAGTTTTCCTGCTGGTGAGGTCCTCATCAGACATTGAGTTTATCCTGTCCACAGTGACCTGTCTATTTCCCATACACCAAACTGACCTTTTCTGTGTATTATATGCAAAGTTGTTCTCCTGCTGTTGAGGTCCTCTTCAGACATGGCGTTTAGTCTGTTTACAGTGAACTGTCTATTTCCCATACACCAGACGGACCTTTTCTATGTATTATATACAGAGAGGTTCTCCTGCTGGCAGGGGCGGTCTTGGCATTTCTGGGGCCCTAAGCGAAGTTATGTCCGGGGGCCCCCACCCCCCAATGACGCGTCACGCCCCTGATGACACGCCCTCTGATGACACGCCCCCCCACACATCAAAGACTGGGACTAGAGCATGCTCGGGTGGAATTAGCGTGCAGATTTGAAAAAGCGCATATGCATATTTTAGTATGTACACTAATGTGTATGCATTTTTTAAATTAGTACGCATTAGCGTACTAATTTATAAAATGAGTACGCATTCGGACAAATGCAGTACGTGACAGCTGGGCGGTCGGTCTTGGACACCAGCACAAGAGCGGAGCGTGGGGGCCCCCTTGGACGTCGGGGGCCCTATGCAAATGCATAGGATGTGTGGTGCCCAAGACCGCCCCTGCCTGCTGGTGAGGTCCTCTTCAGGCATGTAGTTTAGCCTGTTCACAGTGAACTGTCTATTTCCCATACACCAAACGAACCTTTTCTGTGTATTATATACAGAGAAGTTCTCCTGCTGGTGAGGTCCTCTTCAGACATGGAGTTTAGCTGCTCACAGTGATCTGTCTATTTCCCATACACCAGACGGACCTTTTCTGTGTATTATCTACAGAGAGCTACTCCTGCTGGTGAGGTCCTCTTCAGACATGGAGTTTACAGTAGCTGCTCACAGTAAACTATTTCCCATACACCAGACGGACCTTTTCTATGTGTTATCTACAGAGAGGTTCTCCTGCTGGTGAGGTCCTCTTCAGACATGGGGTTTAGCCTGCTCACAGTGATCTGTCTATTTCCCATACACCAAACTGACCTTTTCTGTGTATTATATACAGAGAAGTTCTCCAGCTGGTGAGGTCCTCATCAGACATGGAGTTTAGCCTGCTCACAGTGAACTGTCTATTTCCCATACACCAAACGGACCTTTTCTGTGTATTATATGCAAAGTTGTTCTCTCTGCTGGTGAGGTCCTCTTTAGAACATGGAGTTTAGCTGCTCACAGTGTACTGACTATTTCCCATACACCAGATGGACCTTTTCTATGTGTTATATACAGAGAGGTTGTAATGCTGGTGAGGTCCTCTTCAAGCATGAAGTTTATCCTGCTCACAGTGATCTGTCTATTTCCCATACACCAGACGGACCTTTTCTGTGTATTATTACAGAGAGCTACTCCTGCTGGTGAGGTCCTCTTCAGACATGGAGTTTACAGTAGCTGCTCACAGTGAATTGTCTATTTCCCATACACCAAACTGACCTTTTCTGTGTATTATATACAGAGAAGTTCTCCTGCTGGTGAGGTCCTCATCAGGCATGGAGTTTAGCCTGCTCAAGTGAACTATCTATTTCCCATAACCAAACTGTGACATAGGTCCTCTCAGACTATGACTGTCCTATTTCCATACACCAACTGACCTTTTCTGACTGTGTATTATATACAGAGAAGTTCTCCGCTGGTGAGGTCCTCGTTACAGTGAACAAGATGGACGTTTTCTGTGTATTATATACAGAGAGGTTTCCTGCTGGTGAGGTCCTCTTCAGACATGGAGTTTACCTGCTCAAGTGAACTGTCTATTTCCAACACCAAACGGACCTTTTCTGTGTATTATTGCAAAGTTGTTCTCCTGCTGGTGAGGTCCTCTCAGACATGGGTTTAGCTGCTCACAGTGTACTGACTATTTCCCATACACCAGATGGACCTTTTCTATGTGTTATATACAGAGAGGTTGTAATGCTGGTGAGGTCCTCTTCAGGCATGGAGTTTATCCTGCTCACAGTGATCTGTCTATTTCCCATACACCAGACGGACCTTTTCTGTGTATTATATGCAAAGTTGTTCTCCTGCTGGTGAGGTCTTCTCAAGACATGGCGTTTAGTCTGTTTAACAGTGAAATGTCTATTCCCATACACCAGACGGACCTTTTCTATGTATTATATACAGAGAGGTTCTCCTGCTGGTGAGATCCTCTTCAGGCATGTAGTTTAGCCTGTTCACAGTGAACTGTCTATTTCCCATACACCAAACGGACCTTTCCTGTGTATTATATACAGAGAGGTTCTCCTGCTGGTGAGGTCCTCTTCAGACATGGAGTTTACAGTAAGCTGCCACAGTGAACTATTTCCATATACCAGACGGACCTTTTTATGTGTTATATACAGAGAGGTTGTAATGCTGGTGAGGTCCTCTTCAGGCATGGAGTTTATCCTGCTCACAGTGATCTGTCTATTTCCCATACACCAGACGGACCTTTTCTGTGTATTATCTACAGAGAGCTACTCCTGCTGGTGAGGTCCTCTTCAGACATGGAGTTTACAGTAGCTGCTCACAACGAGGCTGAAGTTGGTTTCTTATTCGGCGTTTCTTATTCGAGGCTGAAGTTGACTTATTCGCAGTTTCTTATTCACATCTTTTTTTAATTTTTGGTTTTATTTAAGAATTTTGAGGACACCTTATCAACAGTACAATAAAAAGTTGCAGTGAGCCGAGCTTAATGTAAATCAGTTGAAAGCAGCATGAAAATCCAAAAGATGGGCACAAAATGGGCATCTAAGTAGGCACAAAGAAAGTGTGATTTAAAGAGTTAAATGAATTCGGGCCAGAGATCTTGCACTGCCGAGATACAGAGTGTGATGCCCCGCACAGATACAGTTCAGTTCAGCCTCAGACGTTCTGGGCATAAACTGGCATCAAAATAGGCAGACAGGCACTTTTCACTGATTTGAATAAGTAACTGATGTTTTAAGGGGTTAAATGAATTCGGGCCAGAGATCTCGCACTGCCGACATACAGAGGGTGATGCCCCGCATCAGATACAGTTCAGTTCAGCCTGGCCGAACAAGTTTTGGGCATGAAAAACTGGCAAATCAAAGTGGGCAGACAGGCCCTTTTCCTGATTTGAATAAGTAACTGATGTTTTTAGGGGTTAACTGATTCGGGGCAGAGATCTCGCCACTGCCGACTAACAGAGGGTTAAGACCCGCATCAGATACAGTTCAGTTCAGCCTGGCCGAACAGATTTTGGGCATGAAAACTGCATCAAATGGGCAGAGACGGGCAACTTTTTCCCTGTTTTGATAAGTAACTGATGTTTTTAGGGGTTAAATGAATTCGGGCCAGAGATCTCGCATGCGACATACAGAGGGTGATGCCCCGCATCAAGATACAGTTCAGTTTCAGCCTGCCCGAACAGGTTCTGGGCATGAAACTGGCATCAAGTGGGAGACGGGCACTTTTCATGATTTAATAAGTAACTTGAGGGGTTATGAATTTCTCGCTGCCGCATACAGAGGTGATGCCCCGCATCAGATACAGTTCAGTTCAGCCTGGCCCCAACAGGTTCTGCATGAAAACTAGCATCAAAGTGGCAGACAGGCCTTTTCCTGATAATAAGTAACTGAGTTTTGCGGGTTATCGGGCCAGAGATCTCGCACTGCCGGATAACAGAGGGTGATGCCCCGCATCAGATACAGTTCAGTTTCAGCCTGGCCCGAACAGGTTCTGGCATGAAAACTGGCATCAAAAATTGCAGACAGGCTTTTCCCTGATTTGAATAAGTAACTGATATTTTTAAGGGGTTAAATGAATTTGGGCCAGAGATCTCGCACTGCCGACATACAGAGGGTGATGCCCCGCATCAGAATACAGTTCAGTTCAGTCTGGCCGAACAGGTTTGGGCATGAAACTGGCAACAAAGTGGGCAGACAGGCATTTTTTCCCTGATTTGAATAAGTAATGATGTTTTTAAGGGGTTAAATGAATTTGGGCCAGAGATCTCGCACTGCCGACATACAGAGCGTGATGCCTCCGCATCAGATACAGTTCAGTTCAGCCTGGCCCTACAGGTTTTGGGCATGAAACTGGCATCAAGTGGGCAGACAGGCACTTTTCTCCTGATTTGAATAAGTAACTGATGTTTTAAGGGGTTAAATGAATTCGGGCCAGAGATCTCGCACTTCCACATACAGAGGGTGATGCCCCGCATCAGATACAGTTCAGTTCA
>ONZH01031367.1:0-43405 GCA_900303285.1 Rhinella marina
AGTAATAGTCCCCAACAGTACTAATGTCCCCACTGTGCCCCAGAAGTAATAATGCTTCCAATGTGCCAGTAAGAAGTGTCCCCCAATAATGTGCAGAAGTTCCCCCCATTGATTCCCCCCCAAAATCATGTGCAGTAAAAAGTGTCCCACCCCCATAGATGCCCCCCAAATTAATGTGCCAGTAAGAAATGCCTCAGTGCCCCATGTGCCAGTAAGAAATGCCCCAGTGCCCCCATGTGCCAGAAAAATGCCCCCAGTGCCCCCATGTGCCAGTAAAAATGCCCCCAGTGCCAGTAAAATGCCCCAGTGCCAGAAAAATTGCCCCCAGTGCCAGTTAAAAATGCCCCAGTGCCAGTAAAAATGCCCCCAGTGCCCCCATGTGCAGCAACAATGCCCCCAGTGCCAGTAAAATGCCCCCAGTGCCAGTAAAATGCCCCCAGTGCCCGCATGTGCCAGTAACAATGCCCACAATACCCCCATGTGCCAGTAAAATGCCACTATGTGCCAGTAAAAATGCCCCCAGTGCCAGTAAAATGCTCCCATGTGCCAATAAAAATGCCCCCAGTGCCCCCTTGTGCCAGTAAAAATGCCCCCAGTGCCAGTAAAATGCCCCCAGTGCCAGTAAAATGCCCCAGTGCCCCCATGTGCCAGTAAAAATGCCCAGTGCCCCATGTGCCAGTAAAAATGCCCCAGTGCCAGTAAAATGCTCCCATGTGCCAATAAAATGCCCCCAGTGCCCCCCTTGTGCCAGTAAAAATGCCCCCAGTCCAGTAAAATGCCCCCAGTGCCAGTAAAATGCCCCCAGTGCCCCCATGTGCCAGTAAAATGCCACTATGTGCCAGTAAAAATGCCCCCAGTGCCCCCTTGTGCCAGTAAAAATGCCCCCAGTGCCCCCTTGTGCAGTAAAAATGCCCCCAGTGCCCCCATGTGCCAGTAAAATGCCCCCATGTGCCAATAAAAATGCCCCATAAAAAAAATAAACACTTACTTACCTCCATGGAGCCGGCAGCGATGCGATGCAGGCCTCTTCCAGCCTGTGTCCCACGCTGTACTGCTCAGGCGGCGCGATGCCTATCAGAGGAACAGGCAGGGGAGACGCCTCTCCCTCCCCTGCCCCGCATCTCCAAAGGCAGACTATGGAGATGAGCGCTTCCACAATGGAAGCGCTCATCTTCCTCTGCCCCACCGCCGCCCCCAACTGTGCGGCACTTGCAGGGCACGGCCGGGCCATTAAGGGGGCGCTCTGGCAGGGCGCCCCCTTAAGTGGCCGGGAGTGAAGCGCCCTGTGCAACCGCACGGGTCGCACACCCCAAAGGCCGGCCCCTGGTCACACGCAACCATGCCTGGCTTGAGGTTCAGCGGTGCCAGCCACACAACGGTCTGCGCTGTGATGCCCTGTAACAGCTCTTGGGCGGTGTTCCTTTTGTCACCTAAGCTCAGCAGTTTCAGCACCGCCTGCTGGCGCTTACCCACGGCACTGCTGCTGCGCCTAGAGCTACCGACTGAAGGCGCCGTGCCCACGGATGGTAATTCGATGGAGGAGGAGGAGGGGTCGGAGGAGGAGGAGGCATAGTACGTCTGAGAGACCGTGACCGAGGTAGGCCCCGCAATCCTCGGTGTGGGCAGTACATGAGCGGCCCCAGGGTCATTCTCGGTCCCAGCCTCCACCAAGTTAACCCAATGTGCCGTCAGTGAGATATAGTGTCCCTGCCCGGCAGCACTTGTCCACGTGTCCGTGGTTAGGTGGACCTTCTCAGAAACAGCCTTGGTCAGGGCACGGATGATGTTCTGTGACACGTGCTGGTGTAGGGCTGGGACGGCACATCGGGAAAAATAGTGGCGGCTGGGGACGGAATACAGAGGGGCAGCCACCGCCATGAGATTGCGAAAGGCCTCGGTCTCTACCAGCCTATAGGGCAGCATCTCCAGGCTAAGCAATTTGGAGATGTGGATGTTGAGGGCTTGGGCATGTGGGTGGGTGGAACTGTATTTCCTCTTGCGCTCCAGCGTCTGCTGTAAAGACAGCTGAACGCTGCGCTGGGACACATTGGTGGACACTGTGGAGGATCGTGGAGGCGAAGGTGTGGTTTTCCGGTGGGAGGCGCTCGTGCCGGGGTCCTGGGCAGGGGGTTGACTAGCAGAGGCAGCGAGTGACCCAGGGGGTTGACTAGCAGAGGCAGCGAGTGACACAGGGGAAGGAGCAGTGGTGTGACCCGCAGGAGGTGGTGAACGGCCTTGGTTCCATTGAGTGGGGTGTTTAGCACTCACATGCCTGCGCATGCTGGTGGTGGTTAGGCTAGTAGTGATGGCACCCCTGCTGATCCTGGTGTGGCACAGGTTGCACACCACAGTCCGTCGGTCATCCTCACTTTCTTTAAAGAACCTCCAGACTTGCGAACATCTAGGCCTCGCCACGGGAGCTTCACAACGTGAAACAGTTGCTGCTGATGCACCAGCTCTGGCCCTGCTTCTCCCTCTGGCCACACCACTGCCTCTTACAACCTGTTCTGGTGCAGCACTCGCCTCCGCCTCAGAAGCACTGTCTTCACTCGACATATCAACCCAGCTTGGGTCAGTCACCTCGTCATCCTCCGATTCCTCAGTCTGCTCCCCCCTCGGACTTCCTGCCCTGACAACAACTTCACCACTGTCTGACAACCGTGTCTCCTCATCGTCCGACACCTCTTTACAAACTTCTTCCACTAAGTCAACATTGTCATCATCATCACCCACAGACTGCGACAGTTGGAAAACTTGGGCATCGGGAACGAGGTCAGCAGCAACCTGAGAAGTGGTTTGTGACTCTGGGAAGGGTCCAGAAAACAGTTCCTCAGAGTATGCCGGATCACATTCCAAATTTTCCTGGGAGGGGACAGACTGGGGGGATGGAGGTTGAGGTGGAGGAGCCAGAGGAGTGCTCCCTTGGGTAACGTGGGTGGACTGCGTGGAAGACTGGTGGACAAATTACTTGAAGCATTGTCCGCAATCCATGACATCAGCTGTTCGCACTGTTGTGGTTTGAACAGTCCTCTACCACGTGTCCCTGTAAGTTGAGACATGAAGCTAGGGAGTGTAGCTCTGCGGAATTCCCCTGCTCCCTCATCAGCGGGTACTGTCTCACCCTGCCCAGGACCACGGCCTCTGCCCCCTGCAGTAATTGAATGCCCACGCCCTCGTCCTCGACCCTTAGCCCTGGGGTTCAACATTTTCTGTATATAAGTGTATTATATAAAAAATAAAAAAACAAATGGGCCTGCTGTACTGAAACCCACAAACTTGTTCAGTCTGGTTTAATTAAGTGACGTAAAGAAAGTGTCACCTGGACAGAAAATACGGATTGTAGTGAGTGTGCTGAACTGTGACACACAGAATGGTTACACGCAGCTGTGTGAAATGGATTTGTATCACTGAGATAAAACAACAAAAAAACTTTTTTTTTATATATTTTTTTTGTAGTTTTGTTTTTTTTTGGAACGTGACGTGCAGGAACTATCGTAGACCTAACTCACACCCTACTGACGGTAGCTATTTTGACTGCGACCCAGACAAATGTCGCACAGAGATTTTTTTGATCAAGCTATATATGTGAGAGCAAAAGACCTGGTTGTATTCTGTGACGTACAGAAAGTGTCACCTGGACAGTATATATGGATTGGAGTGAGTCAGTGCTGAACTGTGACACACAGAATGGTTCCACACTGCTGTGTGCAATGGATTTGTATCACTGAGATATAACATTAAAAAAAAAACGGGTTATATATGGCGATAGCTGCACTACTAGTGCCAGCCAGCCAAGCCAGGAGACAAAAAAAAAATGTCTTCTAGCCCTTAGAAGGGCTGTTGGGTTCTTTGTGGGTGATTCCTGCCTAACAGAGAACTAAATTCAGGCCCTAACACTCTCCCTGAAATGCAGCAGCTCTATCCCTAACGACATCCAGACGGCATCTGAGCCGAGCCACCGCGGCCAGTCACTAGTATATTCCAGGGTCACCTGATCAGGCCAGCCAACCCTGCTATCGACATGTAAGGGCCCCACGTGATGCTGGGTGTACCGCAGAGTTTCCTGGCTTGTGATTGGCTGAGTTTATAGGCGCCAAAAAAGCACGATGCGGAAGTTGCCATTTCCTCGAGCATGGCGAGATACTCGTCCGAGCAGCGAGCACTTACGAGTACCGTAATACTCGAACGAGCACCAAGCTCGGACGAGTATGCTCGCTCATCTCTAGTGCCATGTCAATATCATCCCTTCTGATTGGCTGACTGCAAGGCATTATGGGCAAGTCTATCAGCCAGGGAACATCCTGGGGTCATGTGATCCTCCTCCTTCACCTTCCCTGCCCTGCTGTACTGTCTTCTGATCTTTAAGCTGATGCTATTTTCAGCAATTTGCCAGAAGTCTATTGAACAGGGAAGAAGAAGGAAGCAACGGTAGAGTCAGAGAGAGGCAGAGAGACATACCGGCTGCTTCTGGTAAGTGTTTTACTGTCGCACCCCAGTGCTGGATTCACAGCTACACTGCTCGGTACCACTGTATAATGTCCTCAATGCTGTTGCTTCCAAGGATGTGCTACAGAAGGACAGAGGGGCAGGATCTCCTCTTCTCTGTGTGCTGTGGGAGACATGATACAACTTGTATAGGGAAGATTATAGAGGGAGCCTCAAAAGGGGGAACTAGTGATATATGCAGAATACTGGCTAGATATACTGTTATTCCTCCTGAAAAGTCATCTTAAATGATAGATACGCTTTGTAGCAAAATTGTTAAAAATAATGTGCGCAAAAGAGAACAAAACAAAAAACTTTAATAATTAGAAATTCTGAACCAGAAAACAATATCATGTATATTTTCCTAATCATTGTAACTCATACACAAATTTATGACAGGATTTAAAGTGTTTGGAGAAGTACGAAAAATAGCAGATTTGTATGTTTTACTTTCAAAAAAATATATAAATTAACCGCTGAATGTTATTTAGCTAAAAGTTGTACAAATCGAGGCGATAATGGAAAAATATGCTATGGTCTCAAGGCTACATTTAGTGCTGGACACCTTCCTTTCCATAGTCCTTCAGTGCTCACACAGCTGCTACAATGTGTAAAAGTAATGAAAGGAACATAACAAGCTTTACAGTCATCTCAGAATTCTTTCCTTAAAAAAGACCTCTCCCCACTCCTGACATGTCTGTTGTAATAGCTTCATTCATCCCCCATGTAATAACAATTCTGGAACATCTATTCATATGACTCTGTGTTGTGCAATTCCTGTTATTCCTGCTAGAAGTTACAAATGAATTTCTAGCACTAAGTCTGTAAGGGTATAGAGGGGTGGGTAACCATTTGGGGGTGTGGCACAGTCTGACAATGGAAACACTGATTGGATAGAGTGAGTCTGTGCAGGGACACACCCCTAACGGTTAACAGCACTGGCGTAGCTATAGGGGTCACAGCGGTCGCAGTTGCGACTGGACCCCTAAGCCAGGGGGGCCCTCCTCCTGCTCGCTCCTCTCAGGGATCGTGCTTCAGTGTCCTGACTGCCTGCAGCATCAGGACATACAGAGCGAACTCTGACCTGAGGTCAGGTGACTGCAGCGCGGGCCCTGAGAAGAGGAGACAGCCAGGACCGGGAGAGTGGCAGCAGGAGAGCTAAGTTTATTTATTGTTTTACAGTCTGATCTGAGGTCTAATATGGGGGGTCTTAAGGGTCTAATGGGGGGGACTGGGGGTCTGGAGAGGTCTGACATGGGGGAGGGTTCTGGAGAGGTCTGACATGGGGGGGTCTGGAGAGGTCTAACATGAGGGGGTCTGGAGAGGGCTGACATGGGGGGTCTGGAGAGGGCTGACATGGGGGGGTCTGGAGAGGTCTGACATGGGGGAGGGGTCTGGAGAGGTCTGACATGGGGGGTGTCTGGAGAGGTCTAACAGGGGGGGTCTGGAGAGGTCTGACATGGGGGAGGGTTCTGGAGAGGTCTGACATGGGGGTTCTGGAGAGGTCTGACATGGGGGGTCTAGAGAGGTCTAACATGAGGGGGTCTGGAGAGGGCTGACATGGGGGGTCTGGAGAGTCTAACATGGGGGGTCTGGAGAGGGTTGACATGGGGGGTCTGGAGAGGTCTAACATGGGGGGTCTGGAGAGGGCTGACATGGGGGGGTCTGTAGAGGCCTAACATGGGGGGGTCTGGAGAGGTCTGATATGGGGGTCTGAAGAGGTCTGGTCTGAGGTCAGATATGGGGGTCTGGAGGTCTTATGGGGGTCTGATATTGCGGCAGGGTCTGATCTGAGGTCTAAAACTGGGGTCTTATATGGGGTCTGACATAGAGGTCTGGTTTGAGATGGGGAGGCCTCATTTAGGGTTTTATATTAGGGTCTGATCTGAAAGGAAGGGGGTATTTCTTGTACTGGAGCACTATTTGTGTGATACCAGTATTTTCAGGGGGACTGTTTCTGCAGGATAGTATTGGGGGGCACCGTAGGATAGTATTGGGGGGCAGGATGGGGTGTTGAGAAGGTGGGAGGATGATAGAAAAGTAGGAAAGTAAGATGTCTGTTTGTTAAACTCTGCAGAGACGAGGCGCGGCTGAAAGAAGTCATCATGGCGGTCTGGTCTGAATGGAGAAGAAGAGGAAAGAGAATGTCTACATCAGAGGAGACGTCACTGGATGTAAGAGGTACATATGTGGCGCTGTGTTACTCTGTATGTTCTCTAAAGTATGTCTTTAAAGGCTTTTTTTGTGTGAGCGCTGCCTTTTCTGCTCCATTTACTGCAAATGCTGTAGCGAGCAGGTGAACAGAGCGGAGAAAGCAGCTGATCTGTGGGGGTGCTGGGGTACCCCGCCGATCTTATATTGATGACCTAACCTAGGTAACATTAGGACTGGAGGGAAGGGGTCAGGTTGAGAATTTGGCATGGGGGGGTACAATTTTTAGTAACATAGTAACATAGTTTATAAGGCCAAAAAAAGCCCTCTGTCCATCCAGTTCTTCCTGTTATCCTACAAGTTGATCCAGAGGAAGGCAAAAAAAACCCCTGTGAGGTAGAAGCCAATTTTCCCCACTTTAGGGAAAAAAATTCCTTCCCGACTCCAATCAGACATCATAATAACTCCCTGAGTCAACGACCCCTCTCTAGTAACTATAACCTGTAATATTATTACCTCCAGAAATACATCCAGGCCCCTCCTGATCTCTTATAGTGAACTTACCATCACCACCTCCTCAGGGAGAGAGTTCCATAGTCTCACTGCTCTTACCGTAAAGAATCCTCTTCTATGTTTGTGTACAAACCTTCTTTCCTCCAGACGCAGAGGATGTCCCCTCGTCACAGTCACAGTCCTGGGGATAAATAGATGATGGGAGAGATCTCTGTACTGACCCCTGATATATTTATACATAGTTATTACATCTCCCCTCAGTCGTCCCTAATTTTGATAATCTTTCTGGGTCCTGTAGTCCACCCATTCCAGTTATTACTTTAGGTGACCTCCTCTGAACCCTCTCCAGCTCTGCTATGTCTGCCTTGTTCACAGGAGCCCAGAACTGTACACAGTCCTCCATGTGTGGTCTGACTAGTGATGTGTAAAGTGGCAGGACTATGTTCTCATCACCGCCATCTATGCCTCTTTTGATACAACCCATTATCTTATTGGCCTTGGCAGCAGCTGTCTGACACTGGTTTCTACAGCTTAGTTTGCTGTTCACTAAAATTCCTAGGTCCTGTTCCATGTCAGAGTTACCCAATATTTTACCATTTAGTATGTACTGGTGACTTGCATTATTCCTTCCCATATGCATAACCTTACATTTGTCAGTGTTAAACCTCATCTGCCACTTCTCTGCCCAAGCCTCCAGTCTATCCAGTTCCATCTGTAGCAGTATACTGTCCTGTGTAGTATATATACAGTATACTCTCCTTTTGTAGTATATACACAGTATACTGTCCTCTGTAGTATATATGCAGTATACTGTCCTCTTCTGTGTTAATTACTTTACCCAGTTTAGTCTCATCTGCAAAAAATTATATTTTACTGTGCAAGCCTTCTACAAGATCATTAATAAATATATTGAAGAGAATAGGGCCCAATACTGACCCCTGTGGTACCCCACTAGTGACAGTGACCCCTCCAATACTGACCCCTGTGGTATCCCACTAGTTACAGTGACCCAATCTGAGTATGTGCTGTTAATAACCACCCTCTGTTTTCTATCACTGAGCCAGTTACTTACCCACATACAGACATTTTCTCCCAGGCCAAGCATTCTCATCTTATATACTAACCTTTTATGTGGTACCGTGTCAAATGCTTTGGAGAAGTCCAGATATACGACATCCATTGATTCGCCGTGGTCCAGTCTAGAACTTACCTCCTCATAGAAACTGATTAAATTGGTTTGACATGACCGATCCCTCATTAAGCCATGACATTTGGACAGCAGAAAAGCTAGGTGCACCAGCGCTTGGTGGTGGTGGTGGTGGTTGTGGGGAGGTGGGTTTCCAAGCTGAACTCTTGCACCAGGGCTCATGTGACTTTAGGTACGCCCAGAGTTAACACCCCTTTGTCTCTTTACTGCAGACTGCTAGAAATGGATTCATATGCTTCTAGCAGGAATAATACAGGAACAGCGCAAGAATAGATGCTCCAGAATTTATATTACATGGGGAATGTATGTAGCTATTACAACAGGCATCTCAGGAGAGGAGACAGGTCCTTAAAGCAGTTTTACAGGATCACAAAAAAATGGCTTTTTCTAGTAGGTAGTATCAGACATTGCAGTTCATCTCCATTGAAGTGAATGGGATTGAGCTTCCAATACCACACACAAACGTCGGACAAATGTGGTGTTTACGGAAGTAAGCAGTGATTTTTTTTCTGATTCTATATTATTCCCTTTTTTTCCCCAGGAGATCAGATATTTCCTCGTTTCTCAGTCTCTGGCTGCAGCAGGATCCTTAACCACCGCTCTGCTGCTTTACATCTGGTGGTACTAGAGGCAGAGCTTGTAGAGCTCATTTACTTCACTGTTCTGGAGGCAAGAGCCCCACCTAAGGGTTTGTGCCAGCCAAAAATGGAGGAGGACAGAATGAAAATGTTTGTGTTCTCAGCAGGATTTCTTCTTAAACATTAAGACCTTCCTACAGACTAAGAAAAGTTTGGAAAGAGCAAGAACAGTAGGTGCCAAAGAGTGTACACATCAAATTAAATTAGAAGATACTGTAGCTAAGAGGAGCGAATAGATGCCTGATTTGAAATACACGAAATATTTATGTAATACTGGTATGACACAAATAGATAAAATGGTATAACATAAATATATAAACATAACCATAAATGTCATAGAAAGATATAAAACACGGAAAGGGTGAGATGCACAGGACGACCCTTTAAAAGCTGCTTTGTTAAAGGGGCATCAAACAATTCACACAGTGTTAGAGCTGCAGGCAGCAGGTTATAGAGCAGGAGGAGCTGAAAAGATTGATATAAAGTTTTAAGGGAAAAGATTCAGTAAAACTTGACATTTATACATTTAAATTCCTGCTCAATCAGGGCTTCGCAGTCCAGGAGGCGGTCCTATCAGTGATTGACTTCCTGCTCCCTAGGACTGTGTATACAGAGATAGCTGTCAATCACTGATAGGACCGCCTGCTGGACTTCAAAGCCCAGAATGAGCAGAGATTTAAAAGAATAAAATACAAGTTATACTGAATAATTTCCCATAAAGACTAATATATAGATTTATGGGAAATGATTCAGTGTTTTATTCATTTAACTCTTTCGGTACCGGAGGTTTTTTCAGTTCTGCATTTTCGTTTTGCGCTCCCTGCCTTCAAACACCTCTAACTGTTTTATTTTTCTGTTCACATAGCTGTATGAGGGCTTGTTTTTTGCGGGACAAGTTGTACTTTCCAACGTCACCATTTAATATTGCATATGGTGTAGTGGGAAGCGGGGAAAAAATTCCAAATCAGGTGAAATTGCAAAAAAAAAACGCTATTCCGCTACAGTTCTACGGGTTTTTTTATTTACAGCGTTCGATGTTCATTAAAACTGATCCGTTACTTTCATTCTACTGGTCAGTACGAATCTGGCGATACCTAATATGTATAGTTTTTCCTGCGTTTTGATAGTGATAAAAAAATTATAAAGTTGGACTTTTTTTGTCATATCTTGACCCCTATAACTTTTTGGTATTTATGTGTACGGAGCTGTATGGGGGCTAATTTTTTGCGGGGTGATCTGAAGTTTTTATTGATACCATTCTGAGGTGTGTATGACTTTTTGATCACTTTTTATTTAATTTTTCTTAGAAAAAAAAAAGCAACAAAAAACAGCGAATCGCCATTTTGTCGCTTTTTTCCGCCACACAATTCGCCGTATTGTAATTTTTTTTATATATTTTAAAAGTCACGGTGATACCCATGATGTCTATATTTATTGTTATTTAGGTATTTATTTATTTTTTAATTATACGGAAAGGGGGGTGATTTAAACATTATATTTTTTTATTTTTTATATATTTTTTTACATTTTTTTAAAATTTTTTTGTGATTTTAAAGCTCAAATATGAGCAAATAGATTGTGTTTTTTATTTTTTCTTTATGAGCAATCAGGGCTTTTTAATTTTGAATTAATAACCAAATTTGCTCATTTCTTATCCTGGCCTGCCATCTAGTGGCCAGAATAAGAATTGCACTTTGAAAGCTGTAAATCTCATCAGCGAGGTTTACAGCTTTCAGATCGTGTACAGACACCCCGATTGGCCACGCGGGGCGTCTGTACACCACCCGGAAGCGTACGCTTCCGGGTTTGGACGCAACTAGATGCCGCCTATGAAGACGTCGCCGATGGCGGTAAGTACCCACAAGTCTCTGCTGTTAGAAACAGCAGAGACTTGCCGGCCATGACGCCCGCCGCACGTGCACAGTCTAAGGGTTAAATCTCTGCGCATTCTGGGCTTTGGACTCCAGGAGACGGTCCTATAAGTGATTGACAGCTCTCTCTCTGTATTCACAGTCATAGGGAGCAGGATGTCAATCACTGATAGGACCGCCTCCTGGACTGCAAAGCCCAGAAAGAGCAGGAATTTAAATGAATAAAATACAAGTTTTACTGAATCATTTCCCATAAACTATATATCAATCTGCTCAGCTCCTCCTGCTCTATAACCTACTGCCCGTCGCTTACATTGCATTTTCATGGTGGCAGGTTCCCTTTAAAATTCCAAACAATCTCTGGTTTGCACAGTAGGTGACGGCGATCACATACTGATATAGGAAATGTTTCTAGTGAAATTACAGAAGACATATTAAAAACACAATTATGGACTTGAAGGACACGTTTAGAAACTTGGTGTACCCGTGGCTAACGTTCCGGTGGTGCTTGTTTATCCGCTGTTGTACGACCTGTATGTGTGAAGGCCACGTCTAACAGATAAACATAATTCAGAGACCACTTTACTGTAAATCCTTCCATCTCCCGCTCCCCTGCTGTTACTGATGAATCATCCATTGTTGCAGCCTTTACTCCCCTTGACTTCTGGAAAAGGAGCACCTTCTTTATCAAATCTCTCCTATCGGCTCTCAGACACCAACCCTCCCCACCCAACTCCAACTTCTGTCTTCCTCTGTATTTGCCCACATACACAGAGAGCAGCTGAAGATATAATTTCTAAAAGAGCAGGAGTGCAGTGGTATAATAGTGGAGCCCATGCAATGTTTAGCTGCTCCCCTCACACTGCCTGTCAGCACTGTCTGTAGGTGAGGTGCAGACTCTCCAGTGTATCTTCTGAGATGCTGCTTCACACTGCTGTCCCCTGCCTATAACAGCAGAAAAAGGGGCACCTATTCCAAGCAAGAACCAGGGAAGACAGGCTGAAGCTGGATCACATAGGAGTGCTTTTATACCAGGAGTGCAGTGGTACAATAGGGGTCCCCAAGCAATGTTTAGCTGCTCCCCTCACACTGCCTGTCAGCACTGTCTGTAGGTATTCTGCAGACTCTCCGGTGTATCCTGTGAGATACTGCTTCACACTGCTGTCCCCTGCCTCCTGCTTGGCATGGAGAAACCAGGAGTGCAGTTGTATAATAGGTGATGCCATGCAATACTTAGCTACAGAGCTATAGAACTCTCCTGACACTGGTTGTCAATACTTTCTGTATGTGATGTGTACTGACTCTCCAGTGTATCCTATGAGATTCTGCTTCACACTGCTGTCCCCTGCCTCCTGCTTGGCATGGAGAAACCAGGAGTGCAGTTGTATAATAGGTGATGCCATGCAATACTTAGCTACAGAGCTATAGAACTCTCCTGACACTGCTTGTCAATACTTTCTGTATGTGATGTGTACTGACTCTCCAGTGTATCCTATGAAATGCTGCTTCACACCGCTGTCCCCTCCCTCCTGCTTGTCACATGGGGACACCTATTAACAAGCAGCAGGCAGAGAAGACAGGCTGAAGCTGGATCACATAGGACAGCCGTGCAGTGCAGTGATATAATAGTCGAGTGCATACAATGTTTAGCTGCATTGTTATAAAACTCCCCCAAATCAAACAGCGTGTTAATACTCTCAGTGTGTGATGTGTGCAGAATCTCCAGTGTATCCTATGAGATGCTGCATCACACTGTCCTCCCTTGCCTCCGACTTGTATGAGCTGACAGGGAGAAATTTATTTCCAGCAGGAGGCAGGCAGGACAGGCTGAAGCTGGATCACATAGCACAGGCATTCTACCAGGGGTACAGTGATATAATAGGTGAGTCCATTTAATGTTTAGCTACAGAGTTATAAAACTCCCCCAAATTACACTGCTTGTCAGTATGATCTGTGAGTGTTGCATGCAGACTCTCCGGTGTATCATATGAGATGTTGCTTCACACTGCTTTCCTTTGCCTCCTGCTTGTAAGACCTGACAGGGAGAAACCTATTTCCAGCAGGAGGCAGGGAGGACAGGCTGAAGATGGATCACATACTGCAGCAGTTTTACCAGTACTGCAGTGATATAATAGGTGAGTCCAAGCAATGTTCAGCTACCAAGTTATAAAACTTCCCGGACTCACACTACCTGTCAGTAGTATTTGTGTGAGCAGGGGTGCACTGGTGTAATACGTGAGCCCCAGGGGTGTAGCCAAAGGCTCATGGGCCCTAATAAAAGAGTTCAGCTTGGCCTCCTTCCTTTAGAGATTTGAGGCCAGGGGCAGGGAAGCACATAGCCTTCTTATGTGGCACAAGGGTTTTTGGGCCCCCCTAAGGCTCCTGGGCCCAGTAGCGACTGCTACCTCTGTATCTCCTATAGCTACGCCCCTGGTGAACTGCCTGTCAGCACTGTCTGTAGATGATGTGCAGATTCTTTGACGTATTCTATAAGATGCTGCTTCACACTGCTCTTCCCTGCCTCCTGCTTGTAAGAGCTGACAGGGAGAAACCCATCACAAGCAGGAGGCAGGGAGGACAGTCTGAAGCTGGACCACATAGGAAAGCTGTTCTACCATATGTAAACCATCTAACACCGGCTGTCCTTAGAAAGGACTAAGAGCAGAACAACTGCGGAGTGACTATGCTCCCTTTGTGATGAGACTTTACCCTTGGAACTTAAAGGCATAAGGCAAAGTGAAAGCTGCACTGGGGGAAGCACATCAAAAGGTGAGAAGAAATCAAGATGGCAGACAAATCCTAAACCGTAAAGGTATGCAAGGGACGCTAATTGAGTTGCACCTAATTTTCTTGATGATTTGTACCCAAAAATAAATACAATTTGTATTTTACAATGTAAAACTGTAACATTGTAACAGAAAACTAATGAGCTGTTCTGCTTCTGGCATTTGGATCTGCTCCTCCCTGTCAGCGGCGAGCCATGTACGTTAGCAGGTTTGACTCGTGGTTGGGAACCGGCGACCATTAGACAATGAAAGTAAGTGCACCCCTCACTTCCCTTTGTTTAGCTCCTACTTCGCTCTGTAAGCTGATCAGAAGCCAAATTAATTATATTCTTTTTTTTTCCAGAAGGTGGAATGGAGGATTTGCTTATTAGGGGAATCACCTGGATCCAGGGAACGTATTGTCTTCAATGGGTTGAGAAGTCATTTTCTGAATCGCCGTGACCTTTACAGAACCCGTGAAGGTTTATATTAAATGAATCTCGCTCCTGTGGGACAAAAGTGCAACCGATAATTTAATTGTTGTGACTTCACATTCTCTGGCAATAAACCTCAGAAAGTAACTATTCACACGGTCAACATTAACCCCTTAAAGAAGAACTCCCGCAAAAAATGTTATTCCGTGTCCTGCTAGAAATGTACATGATGTAATCTGTAGTGAATGTCATTTTCTTACCAGTGTCTGTATTTGTGAGTTATATCTCCCTGATGTTTCTTATCTGTGTCATGTGACCAGCAATTAGACTCACCAGATAACACAGCATCTTATGTGTGGACAGGAAGTCTATTTCTCTATGTATTCCTATGGGAGCCTCACTTTCAGTCTCATAGGAATGAATAGAGAAGTAACTGGCTTCCTGTCCTGGGTCAGTTGGAGGTCAGGGAGTTGGTCACATGACCCAGCTACAATTAGAAGAGAGTGGATTACTCTCAATTTCAGCCTCTGATAAGAAGATTACATTCACTAAAGATTATATCATGCACCTTTCTAACAGGTCAGAGAATAAAAAATTTTGTGGGAGTTTTTCTTTAAGGAGCGAGCAATTTTCCATTTTGCGTTTCTGTTTTTTTACTCCTGGCCTTCCCGTAACTTTTTTTTTGAAAACTTTTCCATTCATGTAGTCGTATGACTGCTTGTATTTTGCGGCACCATTTGCACTTTCTAAAGGCACCATTTACTGCTGTATAGTGGAAAGCTGGAAAAAAAAAACAAATGGGGCAGAATTGGGGAAAAAAATGCAATCCCGCCATAGTTTTATGGGTCTCAGTCCCCTATGCGGTAAACCTAACCTGCTCCCTTCATTTGATCACCTCGCAGGGAAGCCATTCGGGTCCTGGGGAAATCCAACTCAGATGCTGTGGTCATAATTGAGGGGTTAAATGTCTGCGATCGGCGTTATCGGTGATCGCAGACAATTGCCCTGGATTTTTGCTGTATAGAAAACAGCAGAAATAAGGTGGCTGTGGCGCCATCGCTCTACTTTGGAACGGGAGCTATCTTTAAAGTGGAGATATCCACCGTGCATGTACGCCGGATGTCCTGAAGGGGTTAAAAAGAAATTAGCAGCTGGCAAAATGAGAAATATTGAATCTTACTGCCCTATGAGGGACTGTTACAGATGTCAGCACCGCTCCATTGTTGCAGGTAATAATGTTATTCCATGAACTCTCTGTGGCCGTCTTATAATTGTGTTGATTTTATCGCCTTCGCTACGGGTAGTACTTCAAGAGCAGTATTTGTACTCAGTGCCAGCATCTACCGTATGTGAGCCCTTGGGTTACAGAACAATGCAAGCAAATTTCATTTATTATATTGCAGTATTATGTAAGAATTACATGAAGGTGTTATGTGGGCTTTTTAAGGGCATATTATATGAATGCTGCTAGATATATGGGACCAGTATAAGTAGTATTATGTGAACACTGTATGGGGGTATTATTTAAGGAGTGTCTGATAACGCTAATTGTATTGCATTGTTCTATGAGAACTAGAGATGAGAGAACCAATCAAGATTTGTCCAGTTTGAGGAATTTTTTGAAAAAGTTTGGTTCTAAGGCCTCTTTCACACTAGCGGCAGCACGGATCTGGCACCTAAAGGGTGCCGACGGATCCGTACTGCCGCTATACATGTGTTGAGCAGGAGCAGCAGTCCGGCCCCACACATGTTGACACATACACAGAGAACATACATACACACAAACATATACATACTCACATACTCCAGCCAGGGACGCCGGCAGCACGTTTTCACGCGCCTCCTGCGCGCAGTGATGACGATTCCCCACAGCGCCCTCTGCTGGGCACAGTGGGGAAACGTCATAGCTGCGCGCAGGAGGCGCGTGAAGACATGCTGCCGGCGTCCCTGCCTGGAGTATGTGAGTATGTATGTGTTTGTGTGTATGTGTATGTATGTATGTATGTGTGTATGTATGTATCTCTGTAGCCGGATCCGGAATGACCCCCCATTGCAAGTCAATGGAGGATAGATCCGGATTACTGGTGTGTCACACCAAACGGATCCGTCCCCATTGACTTGCATTGGGGGTCATTCCGGATCCGTCTTGGTGCAGATGCCTGGACCGGAGAGAAAACCGCAGCATGTTGCGGTTTGTTCTCCGGTCTGAAGACGGAACGGAATGCTTTCAGGAGCCTCCGTTGTCTTCAGTTCAGTTTTGTCCCCATTGACAATGAATGGGGACAAAACTGAAGCGTTTTTTTCCGGTATTGAGCCCCTATGACGGAACTCAATACCGGAATTTAAAAACGCTAGTGTGAAAGTAGCCTTACCCGAATTATTTTGGGCCAAACCGAAGTTGCTCCAATTGCCCTGAAAGTTGGTATATAACCTCCTCTAGCCTCCTAGGACTCAAAATTTTTAAGAAAACTTATATCTTTTCATTTATTTAAAAAAAAAATTAAATTCCAACTGTGTGGAACCTGAAAATACGTAAATGGACAATTGAGGTGTGACGCTCAATTTCAACTTAACACACACAGGTAGATTGCTGCCACAGCGTGGGTATTGCTGCAATAATGTTATATATGCTGCTTAATTAAATTGAAAGCACCCCCCAGTGCAACTATGTGGAAACTGAAAATATGTGAATGAAAAATTGAGACTTGCTGATCAATTTCAACTTAATACACACAGGTAAATTGCTGCCTCCACACCATGGGTATTGCCACAGTAATTTTATATATATATATATATATATATATATATATATACACACACACAAATGTATATATGTATATACATACTTCTAAATTATATTTTGAACCCCACAAAAAAAAAGTTTCAGTGAAAATGGGGAAACAAAATGAAAGTATTTGCTTGCAGGTAGCTGCTTTTGAGGTGCGTCTGCTAGGAGGCACAGTCACAGCTCCTGTCTCCTCTCTCCCTGTCTGTCAGCTGCCCTGCTTTTCGTGGCAGATGCTTTAAGACCCATCCACCCTTATTACCAGCAAGGCACAGAATGGCGCTCTGCTCGTTCTGCTGGGGCACCTCCCTGCCTGTTGCAGCACTGATTGGCTCATCCAGGCTGTCTATCATCCTGAGAGCCAATCAGGGCAAGCCCTCCCCCCACTTCCTCTCAGAGTCATTTGAGAACCCTTCTTCTTCCTCCCTAGTGCTCTTCTTTCTTGATTCATTTGTTAGAATCGGACCCAAAATGATTCTCAAGAAATTCACTCATCTCTACTGTAGAGATTATGAGATACGGTTATTTTTTGCACCAAAAAGAAGCAGTTTTTGCGCCACGCCTGACACGTTAATTTCTAAGACAGTTTACGTATATTTAGTGCAGTTTACACCAGCAGCTATGGCAGTTTTGTGCAGAACCCAAATTGGCTCAATAGGGCAAAATAATAAGTCAGACAAAGTAATCTCCCCCCCGAGCGATCGGACTCGAATAGACACAGACATAATTAAGTCTGCCCTACTTCGTGAATAATGGGGAGCGGCGGTAGCGATTTCTGATATTTCCACGCCGCAATGAATGTGGATATTTATGTGTTTCGTTCTTCCGTTTCATTTCTACGCGCCGTGGCAGTAGGACGCTCGCGGGCGCCGCACTAAATCACCCAGACGAGCGCTGCAGGAAGCTTTCCTCTTTAATCAGTCGCCTCATCCCTCAGAACGTCTGCTCTTAAAACCCAAAGTATTTGCTTGGCACATTTTTTTTTCCTAGCTGCCTCCGATTGGGGAGAAAACTGTCAACGGCTTGACGTAGGATGGAGATTAATGAACGCGTGGATATGGATTGCCGCTCTGATCACAAACATCACACAAAGAGAAACGGCTAATCTGGAAGCTTTTCCGTGCAGGTCCTCGAGAAATGAAAGAGAAGCCGAGGCCGGGGGCGGCGATACCGTGTTAAGGCTTATGTTTTACTTATGAGAAAACGGAGATTATTTTGTATCAAATGCAATTTTCAATAATAAAGTCGGAGATTTATTGTCAAACTTTAAGATACAATGTAACTGATTGTAAAGACAGTTACAAATATCTTAAAGGGGTAGCGCAACCAACAAAAGCTACCCCTAAAACTAGAATGAGGGTCCTAGGTCCCCATCCATGCACAATCCCATACAAGTTGGGGTGGAGCTCCAGAAGTTTGACCCCTTCCAATATAACATTTATCACCTATCCTGCGGAGAAACCTGGAACCCCTCATTAACCCCTTTTCAACTGGACCTGGTATAGAGATGGTGCATTTACCTGTACCCCATATTGCTGTGATGTGGATATCTGTCATGTAGATTTTGCTTTAAGGGGGTGACCCGACTATTTCTCTATATGCAGATCCACTGAGGTCAACTGATTGCCAATGGTCTTCTGGTCACTTATGGTGATTACTAGATATGGGTGGCCACAACAACATAAAAGTAGCTCGCTCCTCTTCTCTGGCCGGCTCAGCTTCCTCTCCTGATGCGCAGTGAACCCGGCTAAGGTGGTAGGCACACCGGCCACAACTCTGCTACATCTTCAACTCCACTACTCCACAGCAAGTTCAACCCTGCACCATTGGTTCTATACTGGCACTTCATCAACTCCGCCACTCAGCGGTATCAAATTCAATTTAGCTACATCACACTATTACACTGGTCTACAGTATGATGTCACAGCTCTGCTACATCACACTGCTTTACCAGTCTCCATTATATCCTACAACTCTGTTACATCATTCTGCCATATGAGTTTCCAGGACACTGCAACAATTTTGCTACTTCATTCTGTTAAAACGGTCTTTAGTATGCTCCTTCAACTCTGCTAAAACACACTACACCATGGATCAGCAACCTTCAGCACTCCAGCTGTTCTGAAACTACAACTCCCAGAATCCTCTTTTCACTTTTGTGTGAGTTACAAAAACAGCTGAGTAAGTTTGCATGCTGGGAGCTGTAGTTTCACAGCAGCTGGAGTGCCGAAGGTTGCTGATCCCTGCTCTACACCAGGGCTGGCCAACCTGCGGCTCTCCAGCTGTTGCAAAACTACAACTCCCAGCATGCCCAGTCTGCCTACAGCTATCATCCCACAGCAGGGCATGGTGGGAGTTGTAGTTTTACAACAGCTGGAGAGCCTCAGGTTGGCCAGCCCTGCTCTACACCATGCTGCTACAACTCTGCTATGGCAGTCTCCAGTTAATGCTGATCCAAATCTACTACGTTGGAATCCAAGATAACTCTGCTTGACTGTTCTTTAGGCAGCTTTACTACATCAACTCTGCTACATCAGTCTTCTGTTCAGCTCTGTTGCATCGGGTCCACAGCTCTTCTACCCTAGTTCTCCAGGAATGCTACACCTGGCTTCCTTTTATGCTGCACCAGCACCACTTATCCGTATTGCTCATAATTTTTTCTACCAGACAGAAGAATCCACCTCAGCAGGTGAGAACATAGCTGTAGTTAGTAGTATATGGCACCTATGTATTTGTAATTGTACATACCTTTCCCTGCTCCAGCGCTGCTCACTGCAACTCACCATAAAGCACACTTACCTTGGCCCTGCCAGAGTGCCAGTTTCTTATCCTGCGTCCTTCATCTGGTCTCAGCTATTCTCTTATAGACGCCATGTTTCCCCCAGTTTCTCCTGTTTGGACCACCTCTTTCCTAGGCCCTTGGGTTTGCTTCTCTGGTGTGAACACTGGCTTGGACGTCTGACTCTGCCTCCATGTTACCCTCTGGATTTGTCCCCTTTCGCTGATCACCTGGTTCTGATGTCTGACTACCCTCTGATGCCTTCACTGGTGCTATTCATTGACTACTCTGTCATACCTCCCAAGCATCCTGGATCCTGCGGGATTGCAGTGGCTGTCCTGCTGTCCCAGTTCGGCTGCACAGCGGCCCAGGGCCGGAGGGGGGCCCTTTCTTACCGGCGGCAGGGCAGGGGAGAGATGAGCACTTCCATTGTGGAAGCGCTCATCTCTATATTCATCTGTATCAGATGGATACTGCGGGGCAAGGGAGGGAGAGGCGTCTCCCTTCCCCGTTCCTCTGATAGGCTGCAGGCACTAGGCCTGTAGCCTATCAGAGGCCAGCACAGGCGGCGCAATGACGTCATCGCTCCGCCTGAGCCGTACAGTGCGGGACACAGGCCTGCATCGCATCGCTGAAAGAGGCAAGGAGGTAAGTATAAGTGTTTATTGTTTTACTTTAAGCTGGCACACAGTGGGGGGCACTATGGGGGAGGAGCACAATGGGGGCACTATGGAGGGCACTATGGAGGAGGAGCACTATGAGGGCACTATGGAGGGCACTATAGAGGTGGAGCACTATGCAGGGCACTATGGAGGAGGAGCACTATGGGGGACACTATGGAGGGCACTATGGAGGAGGAGCACAATGGGGGCACTATGGAGGAGGAGCACAATGGGGGCACTATGGAGGAGGAGCACAATGGAGTACTATGGAGGAGGAACACTATGGGGGAACTATTGGAGGAGGAACACTATGGTGGCCACTATGGAGGAGGGGCACAATGGAGGAGGAGCACAATGGGGGCACTATGGAGGAGGAAGCACAATGGGGGCACTATGGAGGAGGAGCACTATGGGGCACTATGGAGGAGGAGCACTATGGGGGCACTATGGAGTGGAGCACTATAGAGGGCACTATGGAGGAGGAGCACTATGGGGGGGCCCAATATATATATAACACTGGCACTATGGAGAAGGAGGAGCACTATGGGGGGCCCATCATTATATACTGGCTCACATGGGGGGCACTATGGATGGGGGGTTAGCACTATAGGGCCCTATCTGTATACTGACACACATGGGGGGATAGTATGGAGAAGGAGGGGAGAGGAGCACTATGAGGGCATCTACTGTGAGTCCTATCTTATACACTGGCAGACATGAGGGCACTATGAAGGGGAGGGAGCACTATGGGGGCCCTATCGTATATACTGGCAGACATGGGGGGCACTATGGAGAAGGGGGGAGAAGAGCACTATTGGGGTCATTGTATAGGGGCACTAAGAGGGTTTTTTGGGCACACAGTAGGGGGCATTGGCACACATATGAGGGCACTATGGGGACATTGGCTGCCGGGGGCGCTAATTATTTCTATTGGTGGGACTTGGGAGCACTATTACGGTGGGGGGCACAGTATCAGCTTAGCACAGTTATTTTTGGGGAACATTTTGGTTATATATTTAGTGTCAAACACTATTTCTGGTGCAGTTATTTTAGGGCACTGTGTGCCTATTACTGAAAGCGGTAAGTATTTGAGGGGGACTGTTTCTGCAGTATAGTTTGGGAGCACAGCGGCACAGTATTGGGTGGCAGGATGAGGAGTTCAAGAAGGTGGAGAATGATGGAACAGTAGGAAACTAAGATGTCTATTTGTCAAACTCCACAGAGAGAAGAGATGGCTGGAAGAAATCATCATGGCGGTCTGGTCTGAAAGGAGAAAGATGAGGAAAGAGAACATCTACATCTGAGAAACATCACTGGATGTACGAGTAGTGGAGCTGTATTAGGCTACTTTCACATTTGAGTAAGTGATTCTGGCAGGCTGGTCAGCAGAGAAAGCCTCTGGAATTCACTGGATCCGGCACTGCTGCAGAATAAAAACTATAATGGGGTCCGGCAAGATCCGGCCACAATCTGGCAAAAATGCCGAGAATCAGCGGTCAACAAACTGCTGCAGCCTGAGTCTGTGTCCGGCCACTTGCATTCTCTGAATGGACTGAGTGTGAAAAGCCTTACCCTGTGTGTTATGTATTGCTGTATGTAATGTTAGGACACCTTAGGTTAGGTTGAGGATTTGGGTTGGGAAAGGCAGGGGAAGGGGGGGGGGCAGACACATTCCTTGCACAAGGGCCCTCTGCTGTCTGTGTCCACCCTGTAATGTTAAATGCTTTTGTGCTAAAAAAAAAAAAGACAAAAATATGGTATACAAATGACTGTGAGAAAGGCACAACTCAAAAGATGCTACAGACATTTGCACGTGAGGAGATATATCATCAAGATAAGAGAGAAATCAAAGTGTGGTTATTGTTACAGATGGACGAGCAATAGGGGCTGAGACTTAGGAATCAAGGAGATCTGGAGTCAGTGTAATGGGGAGGAAGAAGAAGGCTGCCCAGGTAATGTGTCATAAATCCAGGTGTCAGATTGACTCCTCTTCTCAATGATTGGAAAGCTGTTATCAATTAGAATTCCCAGATCTTTCTATCTCTTCTGGTCTTATCGGTATGAAGACATTTAAGTCCATGATACAGTGAAGACTTATGACCCATTACATGGACATCCTTCCTCCCCCTCCCCATTACACTGACTCCAGACCTCCTTGATTCCTAAGTCTCAACCCCTATTGCCCGTTCATCTGTAACAACAACCACACTTTGATTGCTCTCTTGTCTTGATGATGTATCTCCTCACGTACAAATGTCTGTAACATCTTGTAAGAGTTGTGTCATTTGTAATCAGCCCGATGAAGGAGCCTCTCTGCTCTGAAAGCTGCAAACAGAATTTCAGATTAAAAGGTGATGAGAATAAAGGTCTATTCAGATGAACATAAGGACTCCGTGCCCATATTGCTGCCCCAAACGGCAGACCTGCGATAAAGGTCATGTGCACTCTGTTTGCGGATGTGGACCCATTGACTTGAATGGGTCCACGATCTGCAAAATATGGAAACAGATAGGACATGTCTTATCTTTTGGAGGCAGAAATCAGGAGCCCACAGAAGTGCTCAGAACCGTTTCCGTTGCCTTTCAGGTCCATGCCCCATGTCCTATCTTTTGCCATATCTTGCAGATCACGGACCCATTCATGTCAATGGGTCCGCATCCGCAAACGGAGTGCACATGCCCGGTGCCCTGCATTGTGGTCTGCGGTACAGGTATGTAGCAATTATGTTCATGTGAATGGACCCTAAGGAGAATAATGAGGAGAAAAAGGAAAAGAATAACAATAAGGAGAAGAAGGAAACAGAAAAACAGACAGAATGAGATAAATGGGAGAAACAGAAGAGCATTAGAAGAATAAAAAGAATTAGATGGTGAAGATGAATGAGAAAAAGAAGGAGAAGAATGCAAAACACAAGAAGAATTAAAAAATTTAAAAGAGAAGAAGATGAATAGGAAGATCAAGGAGAAGAATAAGAGGGGATAGAACAAGAAGCATTACAAAAATTAGAAAACATGGGAAGATGGAGAAACAAAGAAGAAAAAAAGAGGAGAAAAAGATGAAGCAGATTAAGAGGAAGGAGATGAAGAAGGAGAAGAAGTAGAAGAAGGAGGAGGAGAAGAAAAAGTAAAATAAGAAGTAGAAGAAGGAAAAGAATGGAAAGAAAAAGAGGAATTAGAAAGTGCAGAAAAATTAAAAAGAAAAGGAGAAGATGAATAGAGAGATCAAGGAGAAGAATAAGAAGGGATGGAACAATAAGTATGACAAGAAATAAGAGAATAGGAAGAAGGAGATAAAGTAGAAGAAACAGAAGAAGAAGGGATGGACAAGAAGGAGAAGCAGAAGGAGAAGAAAGAGAAAAACAAGAAGCAGAAGAAGAAAAAACAAAAGAAGAAAATGAAGGAGGAGTAAGAGGAGAAGGACAAGGAAAATAAAAAGTAGAAGTAAAATAAGAAAAAGGAGGAGAATGTAAAAAACAAGAATAATTGGAAAATGCAGACAAATTAAAAAGAGAAGGGAATGATGATTAAGAAGATCAATGAGAAGAATGAGAAGGGAAAGAACAAGAATCATTACAAGAAATAGGAGAAAAGAAGAAGATGAAGTAGATTAAGAAGAAGGAGATGAAATAGAAGATGAACAAGGAGGAGAAGAATCAGGAGAAAGAGCAACAATAGGAAGCTATAGGAGATTGAGAAGAAAGTAATGAAAAGAAGAAGACGGCAGTAAGAAGAAGAAGAATGAATATAACTAGAAGTAAAAGTAGAAGGAAGGAGATAAAGATGAACAAGATGGAGAAGGAGAAAAAGCAGAAGATGAACAAGAAGAAACTTAAAGGGGTTGTCTGAGTTATTTTTTTGTTCTTTATATGTTTCTAACTTGTCAGGTATAACAACTTTCCCATATACTTTGTGTTTCTAAAGCTGCTGGTTTCTCAGAGTTGACTGAGGGTCACATGACCTGTGATGTCACCTTATCTCTCTGCTCTGTGATGTTTCGTGTACAAGCCTCAGAGTTCAGATAACAGTCTGTACAGGAGACGTCGCTGGCCACGCCCCCTTTCTTTGCCGGGCTCCTGCTATCTGCTCTCTCCCTGGATTCCTTCAGATAAAACATTAACCCCTTCAGCCAGAACACACTGAGGGCTCAAGGCTTTATAACAAACAGTAGCTGCAGCAGTGAGAGGAGACAAATGCTGGGCAAGGAGTTATAGAGGAATTGTATTGTACAAGAACAGGTAGGGAGAATTTCCTGTATGTATCAGCAGTGTCATTGTACAGCTGGGACTTGTAGTCCTACACACACAATGTGCTGCTGAGTATTCCAGCAGGCAGACATGTCACTCAGCACTTGTATTCATTCCATTTGCAGAGAGGGGGGGAGAAGGGGGAGGGGCTGAGATTGTTGTTATTGCATATAAACAAAGACCAGAAGAGAACCAGGGAAATGAGGAAATATGGATTTTTTTTGCCTAAAACTTGCTTAACTTAGTTATATATTGCTGCCCATCAGATTTACAGTGCTATATATTTTTTGTCATAACTCGGACAACCCCTTTAAGGAAACAAAGAAGAGAAACATTCAAACTTTTTCTACTCATTGTCTTAACATAAATTCCTTACAGATATGCAGCCTCAGGATTGATTTCTCCACATTATCGGCCAACTAGTATATTATTTTAGCATTTTATTATCTCGACGACAGAAGAACATTCCTGATGTAATACCAAAAAAGCTTTTGTTCATTTTGCCCAAATCCTATAATAAATAAATAACTAAATGTTGTGTTTTCTATGGAACGTGATCTCGTGTCTTGGTTAAGATGACCTGACATTAAACCATCTATCCTGACACTTTACCACTTGACATTTTTGTGGCGCTCTGTGTACTGTACATCGTTTCAAGCAAATATCTGCTCACAAAAGATTGTGATTACTTAGTTAGAGCTGGCAGGGTACATGGCACTTTTGTTCTCTCTTCGGCTCGCTATACGGTGCCAAGGTACAAAATCATGACGACTATTAATCTGAAGAGCCGCCGGTGTGGAGTGTTCCCATCTGCAAAAATACTCTATGGATAAGAAAGAAAACTGTGCTGGAGATCCAAGCTTTGTGGACACATCTAGTCACGTCGTTGATGTATCTCATTGAAGAGACGCATTGGGCTATGGAGACGTATTTTTCAGAAGGTGTGGGACCCTTGTGTCAACCTGAAGATTTGACTTTGGGCTAATTCTAATGCCATTTTCTTGGCAGTCCCTGAGTTTTCAACCTTTAAGCCCTATAGGAGGATCTAAACTTTGCTGAACCACCAGGCTGTTACTTTCTGGAGTAGTCTTTGTGTGATTGACAGTGACCCACAGGAGTCGCTGGTGCAGAGAACTGAGGAGTAAGGGACTGTCTGAGGTCAGGGTTGGCGGAATACGTGCAATATGGTAATTGGTCCGAGGTCAGGACAGACTACAAAAGATCAATACAGAGGTCAGGCAGCAGGTCAGGTCAGGAAGCAGAGAGTCAGAAGCCAGTAAATAGAAAGAGGTCAGTACATGTGCAGGCAAACAGAACAGCTCACCTTCATAGGGAAGTAGCAAGCTAGAAAACCTGTTGCTCAGGAGCCCTATCCTTTCTAGAGGTGGCCAGCCATAGGTTGCTGTTAATTATGGTGTGCATGCTGGTCCTTTAAGAGCTGGAGGGAGTGGCCGTACCTTGCCAGCAAGAGCAGGCAGTGGCCTGCCAGGGGAGTTGACACAGGACCCGCTGCAAGGAGGCTGATGAAGACCTGTGGATCTGGACCGCTGAGAAAGGACGAACATGAGAGAAAAGAGAATGGGCCAGACAATGCATCATGGTATAAAGTACCCAAATTAACTCCTACCAGCCAAACCCCCTTTGAGGGAAATTTAGCGAGAGCAGCGTTTCTTAATCAGAAGCGCAGGCTTCTTAATAAATTTGGCACATCTTCTGGCAGGCCAAGAATTCCAGATAAGCAAATCTGTAGCTGCTATAAACTAGTGTAGACTTTAAAGGGGTTATCCCTTGACTGATGTAATAAATGAAAATCAGACATCATATAGGACATGACAATCTCAAACAAAGCTAGAACCAGCCCTGTACCTCACATGGATCGAGAGATCTCCCCATTCATTGCTCTGCTAGATTTATATTGAGCTGACAGTTCTATGGGCGTATCCTTTCTGAGGCAGCTCAGGGGGCGTGCCTCAGCTCTCCCTATCACAGCTCAGGAGGCGTGTCCATGCTCTCCCTATCACAGCTCAGGGGGCGTGTCCATGCTCTCCCTATCACAGCTCAGGAGGCGTGTCCATGCTCTCCCTATCACAGCTCAGGAGGCAGTTCAAGGATGAAATTGAACATGTGCGGCCTTCTCAGTGAGCAGGACAAAGAAATAAGAAAAAGAATAAACAGCAGGTGGCGCTATACAGATACATTTTGTTGAATAGCTCAGTGGCTCTGCTAAATTTTTTATTAAATGCAATTACAAAAGTGTTCAGATCCAGGTGCTGGTTTGAAAACTGTAGAATATTTTTCATGGGACAACCCCTTTAATTGATGAGTTTCTGGGAAAAATGATAGCACGTCTGTCAGATTGCGAGAGGCTGTGTGTCACGGGAGGCCGGCGACGCGCTCCCTCCGCGCAGCAGAGACGAGCAGCAGCTAGTCAAGATTATTATTTCCCTGCTGCTCGTCTCTAGGGGGGCGGAGAGGTCCGGCGGCGCTGTGCGGAGGGAGCGCATCACCGGCCTCCTGTGACACTGTGTCTCTTCTTTTAAACCTACTTACGTACATGCAGCTGAACAGGAGAAACAGGGGCACATCCTTTTGGGACTTCAGAAGAAGAGCCCAGAGCCGGTTGGGCGGTCATGTGATCACAGCCAAGAGATGGTGGAGGATCCCTTTAAATGCTCAAGTCCAACATCCATCACCGTCTGTCTTCTAGAATTCAAAGAAAAGTGGAAAATTATCTTTGTGCGTAGGAGATAGAAAATCTCTACGGTGGGCCCTGCCTATAGATAATTATTGTGTGAGTAATTGAGTCCCATTATCAATCCTTCCCAGCCTGATTACAGTAATGATTTTCAAGAAAAAAACATTTATCCCTAAATAGCACAGAAAATGATGTATAAAGCAGAAAACACAGAACATTAATCCCATATACATGAGGCTCCTGTATGTAACGCCGCATGCCATGCCCTTTAATGGTGAAAAGCCCCCCAGACCTAATTATCACACAGGCCAATAGCAGCTCCTATGTTCTCACAGCTGAGGGTTTGTTACAGTTGTATCCAGTCTGGAGAATCCTCTGTGAGCTAAACACTTCAGCAGCAATGTTCTGATCCTGATAGTACGATACAATGTATCACTGACAAAACACTGCTGAATACATTTGTAACAAACCCATTAACCGTGAGAAGTCTGTCTAGGTTCTCAGCTTTTATGTATAGATAATTTCCACTCAAGCATTATGAAATCACGAAAATAGTGACAATTTAGACAGCCACACAACGTTCCATGATTCATCAAAAGGAGACCAATTGTGAAGCATCGTTAGGCTCAAAACGAGTTAAAAGGAGACCAAAAAGAATAGCAAGAAATATAAAAAAAATTCTAAAAATGCAGGATACATATTTATGAGCTGTACTTCCAGCAGTCAGCCACTAGGGCACAGTCTACAACTGAGCAATCCAGGGCTTCTGCCAAGTTAGATATACCATTGTGATACCAGATGAAGTGAAAAAAAAATCCAAATTGGCCATTTGTTATGTCTTTTTACATCACGCTGTTCACTGTATGGGATGAACATTTTTATATTTTAACAGGAAGGGGCGTTTTGGCATGCGGCAATGCCTATGATGTTTATATATGTTTAACATTTGCAATTGTAGGAATGCTACTTTTATATATCAATGGAAATAAATCCAATAATAATAATCTTTATAATCTGTAGTACTCTGATGCACTCCCTCTGGTGGTGGCTGTATATATTTGCATGCAGTAATCTCCTGAGCTCCCTCTAGTGGTGGCTGTATGTATCTGTATGTAGTAATCTCCTGAGCTCCCTCTAGTGGTGGCTGTATATATCTGTATGTAGTAATCTCCTGAGCTCCCTCTAGTGGCGGCTGTATATATCTGTATGTAGTAATCTCCTGAGCTCCATCTAGTGGTAGCTGTATATATCTGTATGTAGTAATCTCCTGAGCTCCCTCTAGAGGTGGCTGTATATATCTGTGTGTAGTAATCTCCTGAGCTCCCTCTAGTGGTGGCTGTATATATCTGTATGTAGTAATCTCCTGAGCTCCCTCTGGTGGTGGCTGTATATATCTGTATGTAGTAATCTCCTGAGCTCCCTCTAGAGGGTGGCTGTATATATCTGTATGTAGTAATCTCCTGAGCTCCCTCTAGAGGTGGCTGTATATATCTGTGTGTAGTAATCTCCTGAGCTCCCTCTGGTGGTGGCTGTATATATCTGTATGTAGTAATCCCCTGAGCTCCCTCTAGTGGGGGCTTTATATATCTGTATGTAGTAATCTCCTGAGCTCCCTCTAGTGGTGACTATATATATCTGTATGTAGTAATCTCCTGAGCTCCCTCTAGTGGTGGCTGTATATATCTGTATGCAGTAATCCCCTGAGCTCCCTCTAGTGGTGGCTGTATATATCTGTATGCAGTAATCCCTGAGCTCCCTCTAGTGGTGGCTGTATATATCTGTATGCAGTAATCTCCTGAGCTCCCTCCGGTGGTGGCTGTATATATCTGTATGTAGTAATCTCCTGAGCTCCCTCTAGTGGTGGCTGTATATATCTGTATGTAGTAATCTCCTGAGCTCCCTCTAGTGGTGGCTGTATATATCTGTATGTACTAATCTCCTGAGCTCCCTCTAGTGGTGGCTGTATATATCTGTATGTAGTAATCTCCTGAGCTCCCACTAGTGGTGACTGTATATATCTGTATGTAGTAATCTCCTGAGCTCCCTCTAGTGGTATCTGTATATATCTGTATGTAGTAATCTCCAGAGCTCCCACTAGTGGTAGCTGTATATATCTGTATGCAGTAATCTCTTGAGCTCCCTCTAGTGGTGGCTGTATATATCTGTATGTATTAATCTCCTGAGTCCCCTCTAGTGGTGGCTATATATATCTGTATGTAGTAATCTCCTGAGCTCCCTCTAGTGGTGGCTGTATATATCTGTATGCAGTAATCTCCAGAGCTCCCTCTATTGGTTGCTGTATATATCTGTATGCTGTAATCTCCTGGGCTCTCTCTAGTGGTGGCTGTATATATCTGTATGTAGTAATCTCCTGAGCTCCCTCTAGTGATAGCTGTATATATCTGTATGTAGTAATCTCCTGAGCCCCCTCTAGTGGTGGCTGTATATATCTATATGTAGTAATCTCCTGTGCTCCCTATAGTGGTAGCTGTATATATCTGTATGCAGTAAGCTCCTGAGCTCCCTCTAGTGGTGGCTGTATTTCTATATGTAGTAATCTCCTTAGCTCCTCTAGTGGTGGCTGTATATATCTGTGTGTAGTAATCTCCAGAGCTCCCTCTAGTGGTGGTTGTATATATCTGTATGTAGTAATCTCTTGAGCTCCCTCTACTGGTGGCTGTATATATCTGTATGTAGTAATCTCCTGAGCTCCCTCATAGGATGGCTTATAGATCTGTAGTAGTAATCTCCTGAGCTCCCTGCTATGTAGTAATCTCCTGAGCTCCCTCTAGTGGTGGCTGTATATATCTGTATGTAGTAATCTCCTGAGCTCCCTCTAGTGGTGGCTGTATATATATCTGTATGTAGTAATCTCCTGAGCTCCCTCTAGTGGTGGTGGCTGTATATATCTGTATGTAGTAATCTCCTGAGCTCCTCTAGTGGTGGCTGTATATATCTGTATGTAGTAATCTCCTGAGCTCCCTCTAGTGGTGGCTGTATATATATCTGTATGTAGTAATCTCCTGAGCTCCCTCTAGTGGTGGCTGTATATATCTGTATGTAGTAATCTCCTGAGCTCCTCTAGTGGTGGCTGTATATATCTGTATGTAGTAATCTCCTGAGCTCCTCTAGTGGTGGCTGTATATATCTGTATGTAGTAATCTCCTGAGCTCCCTCTAGTGGTGGCTGTATATATCTGTATGTAGTAATCTCCTGAGCTCCCTCTAGTGGTGGCTGTATATATCTGTATGTAGTAATCTCCTGAGCTCCCTCTAGTGGTGGCTGTATATATCTGTATGTAGTAATCTCCTGAGCTCCCTCTAGTGGTGGCTATGTATATATCTGTATGTAGTAATCTCCTGAGCTCCCTCTAGTGGTGGCTGTATATATCTGTATGTAGTAATCTCCTGAGCTCCCTCTAGTGGTGGCTGTATATATCTGTATGTAGTAATCTCCTGAGCTCCCTCTAGTGGTGGCTGTATATATCTGTATGTAGTAATCTCCTGAGCTCCCTCTAGTGGTGGCTGTAATATATCTGTATGTAGTAATCTCCTGAGCTCCCTCTAGTGGTGGCTGTATATATCTGTATGTAGTAATCTCCTGAGCTCCCTCTAGTGGTGGCTGTATATATCTGTATGTAGTAATCTCCTGAGCTCCCTCTAGTGGTGGCTGTATATATCTGTATGTAGTAATCTCCTGAGCTCCCTCTAGTGTGTGGCTGTATATATCTGTATGTAGTAATCTCCTGAGCTCCCTCTAGTGGTGGCTGTATATATCTGTATGTAGTAATCTCCTGAGCTCCCTCTAGTGGTGGCTGTATATATCTGTATGTAGTAATCTCTTGAGCTCCCTCTAGTGGTGGCTGTATATATCTGTATGTAGTAATCTCCTGAGCTCCCCTCTAGTGGTGGCTGTATATATCTGTATGTAGTAATCTCCTGAGCTCCCTCTAGTGGTGGCTGTATATATCTGTATGTAGTAATCTCCTGAGCTCCTCTAGTGGTGGCTATATATATCTGTATGTAGTAATCTCCTGAGCTCCCTCTAGTGGTGGCTGTATATATCTGTATGTAGTAATCTCCTGAGCTCCCTCTAGTGGTGGCTGTATATATCTGTATGTAGTAATCTCCTGAGCTCCTCTAGTGGTGGCTGTATATATCTGTATGTAGTAATCTCCTGAGCTCCCTCTAGTGGTGGCTGTATATATCTGTATGTATTAATCTCCTGAGTCCCCTCTAGTGGTGGCTGTATATATCTGTATGCAGTAATCTCCTGAGCTATCTCTAGTGGTGGCTGTATATATCTGTATGTAGTAATCTCCTGAGCTCCCTCTAGTGATAGCTGTATATATCTGTATGTAGTAAAATCCTGAGCTCCCCTCTAGTGGTGGCTGTATATATCTATATGTCGTAATCTCCTGTGCTCCCTATAGTGGTAGCTGTATATGTCTGTATGCAGTAAGCTCCTGAGCTCCCTCTAGTGGTGGCTGTATATATCTATATGTAGTAATCTCCTGAGCTCCCTCTGTAGTGTGGCTGTATATATCTGTATGTGTAGTAATCTCCTGAGCTCCCTCTAGTGGTGGCTGTATATATCTGTATGTAGTAATCTCCTGAGCTCCCTCTAGTGGTGGCTGTATATATCTGTATGTAGTAATCTCCTGAGCTCCCTCTAGTGGTGGCTGTATATATCTGTATGTAGTAATCTCCTGAGCTCCCTCTAGTGGTGGCTCTATATATATCTGTATGTAGTAATCTCCTGAGCTCCCTCTAGTGGTGGATGTATATATCTGTATGTAGTAATCTCCTGAGCTCCCTCTAGTGGTGGCTGTATATATCTGTATGTAGTAATCTCCTGAGCTCCCTCTAGTGGTGGCTATATATATCTGTATGCAGTAATCTCCAGAGCTCCCTCTATTGGTTGCTGTATGTATCTGTATGCTGTAATCTCCTGAGCTCCCTCTAGTGGTATCTATATATATCTATATGTAGTAATCTCCAGAGCTCCCACTAGTGGTAGCTGTATATATCTGTATGCAGTAATCTCTTGAGCTCCCTCTAGTGGTGGCTGTATATATCTGTATGTATTAATCTCCTGAGTCCCCTCTAGTGGTGGCTGTATATATCTGTATGCAGTAATCTCCTGAGCTATCTCTAGTGGTGGCTGTATATATCTGTATGTAGTAATCTCCTGAGCTCCCTCTAGTGATAGCTGTATATATCTGTATGTAGTAAAATCCTGAGCCCCCTCTAGTGGTGGCTGTATATATCTATATGTCGTAATCTCCTGTGCTCCCTATAGTGGTAGCTGTATATGTCTGTATGCAGTAAGCTCCTGAGCTCCCTCTAGTGGTGGCTGTATATATCTATATGTAGTAATCTCCTGAGCTCCCTCTTGTGGTGGCTGTATATATCTGTGTGTAGTAATCTCCTGAGCTCCCTCTAGTGGTGGCTGTATATATCTGTATGTAGTAATCTCCTGAGCTCCCTCTAGTGGTGGCTGTATATATCTGTGTGTAGTAATCTCCTGAGCTCCCTCTAGTGGTGGCTGTATATATCTGTATGTAGTAATCTCCTGAGTTCCCTCTAGTGGTGGCTCTATATATATCTGTAATGTAGTAATCTCCTGAGCTCCCTCTAGTGGTGGATGTATATATCTGTATGTAGTAATCTCCTGAGCTCCCTCTAGTGGTGGATGTATATATCTGTATGTAGTAATCTCCTGAGCTTCCTCTAGTGGTGGCTGTATATATCTGTATGTAGTAATCTCCTGAGCTCCCTCTAGTGGTGGCTGTATATGTATCTGTATGTAGTTATCTCCTGAGCTCCCTCTAGTGGTGGCTGTATATATCTGTATGTAGTAATCTCCTGAGTTCCCTCTAGAGGTGGCTGTATATATCTGTATGTAGTATTCTCCTGAGCTCCTCCTAGTGGTGGCTGTATATATCTTTATGTAGTAATCTCCTGAGCTCTCTCTAGTGCTGGCTGTATATATCTGTATGTAGTATTCTCCTGAGCTCCCTCTAGTGGTGGATGTATATATCTTTATGTAGTAATCTCCTGAGCTCCCTCTAGTGGTGGCTGTATGTATCTGTATGCAGTAATCTCCTGAGCTCCCTCCAGTGGTGGATATATATATATCTGTATGCAGTAATCTCCTGAGCTCCCTCTAGTGATGGATGTATATATCTGTATGTAGTAATCTCATGAGCTCCCTCTAGTGGTATCTGTATATATCTGTATGTAGTAATCTCCTGAGCTCCCTCTAGTGGTGGCTGTATATATCTGTATGTAGTAATCTCCTGAGCTCCCTCTAGTGGTGGCTATATATATCTGTATGTAGTAATCTTCTGAGCTCCCTCTAGTGGTGGCTGTATATATCTGTATGTAGTGTGGGATGAGCATACACTTTAAATACAGATTTTTATTTCTATTGGTGACTATAATGGTGGTCACCCAACTCCAAAGAATGCCTACAAAAAAGAAGTATGTATCTACTTGAAGTACAATATTTACTTCATGAAAGATGATGGATTAACAACTTCTCTTTAATAATTAATAATTTTATTTTGGGGGGAGAGCAAAAAATGTAATATAAAGTAAAGCTGATTTCCAATTTACCAATATTACTTACTCAAAAAACGAAAACCCGTCTTCATTCAGCCCAGCGTGTCCTAATGAGCTGATGTCAGAGACGAAACACCGTCTACAAATATAAATGTGCGCTAATTAGTAGATGGCTCCTCGGCCATTACACGCAGCAGAAAACCATTGACTCAGCGGAAACCATTATCGTAATTACCGGCTGAAATAAAAAAGGATTTAAAGGATGGATTTTCTCCAAAACACACAGGTCATTGTATGAGCGGAGATCAAAAGGGGTCTGGTCTGAAATGTATACACTATATAGGGGTCTGGTCTGAGATCTATACAGTACATGGGGTCTGGTCTGAGATCTATACAGTATATAGGGTTCTGAGATTTACACAGTATATAGGGTCTGGTCAGAGAGCTATAACGTATATAGGGGTTTTGTCTGAGGACTTTAGAGTATATAGGGGTCTGGTCTGAGATCTGTACAGTATATAAGAGTTTGGTTTGAGATCTATATAGTATACAGTGGTGTAGTTTGAGGTCTATACAGTACATAGGGGTATGGTGTGACATCAATACAGTATACAGGGGTCTGATCTCTACAGTAGTATTTATTATTGAAGTACCATTCATTCCATGGCGCTGTACATATGAGGAGTGGTTCACATACATAATACAGACAATAAGCATGAAGAAGACGAGTTAGAGACTGGTACAGAAGGAGAGAGGACCTTGCCCGCAAAGGCTTAGAATCTACAAGGTATGGAGGAAGGAAACAGTAGGTGAGGGTAAATCTGGTCATGGTGATATACAGTAGCATCAAAATGGTCACTGTACATAGTTGTCTGGTCTGAGGTCTATACAGTATTTAAGGCTGTAATCTGAGATCTGTATATTAAGTAAGGCTGTAATCTGAGATCTATGCAATATATCGGGGTCCGGTCTGAAATCTATAGAGTATATGGTCTGGTCTGAGATCTATACAGTATATAGGGGTCTGGATATAGGTCTATGCAATATAAAAGGGTCTGGTCTGAGGGTTATACAATATATAGGGGTCTGATCTGAGATCTACACAGTATATAGGGGTCTGGTGTGAGGTTATAGGGGTCTGGATGTAGGTCTATACATTATAAGGAGGTCTGTTCTGAGGTCTATACAGTATATAAGGCTCTAATCTGAGATCTATACAGTATATAGGGGTCTGATCTGAGATCTATATAATATATGGGCGTCTGATCTGTGATCTATACAGTATATAGGGGGTCTGGTCTGAGGTCAATAGGGGTCAGGATATAGGTCTATACAGTATATAGGGTCTGTTCAGAGGTCTATACAGTATATAAGGCTCTAATCTGAGATCTGTACAATCTATAGAAGTCTGGTCTGAAATCTATACAGAATGTAGGGGTCTGGTCTGAGGACTATAGGGGTCTGGAGATAGGGCTATACAGTATATAGGGGTATTAAATACAATTAATGGGTAATTGGTTTCTAAGTCGCGCGCGTTTCGATGCACTCTGCTTCCCCAGGATCAGTGTCAGACTGAAGTCTATTGGGCCCACCAGATGAAATGATTGTGAGGGCCCACACTCTGTGTATATAGAACCTTAAGGTCCCTGTGACCTCCATGAGCTGAAGCGCTCACGTTCCATACATGAATGTGTCCGTGGTCCACATGGGTGAAGCTGATGCAGCCTCCGATATGATCACCGCTGAGCACAAAGCAGGATGACAGAAGACAGACGCAGCTGCCTGGGATTATCAGCCTCTAGGCGACAAGTATTAATTAACAGGGAGGATCCCAGAACAAATTCATTAATTTCTGGATGTGTAAAATTACAATCTGCAGCAACATTCATATTCATGTTATTAAAGTGAATCACGAGGAGCACAAGTCCCTGGGGAGCAGCTGCTCCATGAGAGGCTTCAGCCTGAAAACCTAAATACTGCCATATCCTGTCAAATAATACAGTGCCAAATAATATCTTCATACAATGATAAATAATACTGCTATACAATGATAAATAATACATCCATATAATGATAAATAATACCGCTATACAATGATAAATAATACATCCATATAATGTTACATAATACCTCCATACAATGATAAATAATACATCCATATAATGATAAATAATACCTCCATACAATGCTAAATAATATCTCTATACAATGATAAATAATACATCCATATAATGTTACATAATACCTCCATATAATGTTACATAATACCTCCATACAATAATAAATAATATCTCTATACAATCATAAATAATACCTCCATACAATGATAAATAATATTTCCATACAATGATAAATAATACCTCCATATAATGTTACATAATACCTCCATACAATAATAAATAATATCTCTATACAATCATAAATAATACCTCCATACAATGATAAATAATATCTCTATACAATCATAAATAATACCTCCATACAATGATAAATAATACTGCTATACAATAATAAATAATACATACATATAATGTTACATAATACCTCCATACAATGATAAATAATATCTCTATACAATCATAAATAATACCTCCATACAATGATAAATAATACCTCCATATAATGTTACATAATACCTCCATACAATGATAAATAATACCTCCATACAATGATAAATAATACTGCTATACAATAATAAATAATACATACATATAATGTTACATAATACCTCCATACAATGCTAAATAATACTGCTATACAATGATAAATAATACTTCCATATAATGTCATATAATACCTCTATACAATGTCATATAATACCATACAATGCTAAATAATACCTCCATATAATACTAAATAACACCTCCATACAATCGATCTTTCCAGGGCCGCACCGCCAACTAGGCAAGTTGAGGCAATCGCCTCAGGTAGCATGTCCCTGCGATAAGTGGAGGGTGGTGGCAGGTCCTAGGGAAACAAGAGCTTTATCTTCAGCTCTCATCCCTTTATATTCATCTGTACCGTCCTCAGGATGGTGATCTAGTTGAACGCTGAGGTGGGGCACAGAGGTGATGTCTCCCTTCCCTGTTCCCTCTGATAGATTCAGGCCTAGTCCCTGTAGCCTATCAGAGGCGGCGCAATGGCGTCATCATTATCGTTCCTCCTGAGCCAGGCAGTGTACGGCAGGAGGGACATCTGCTGGGGGTACTATATGGGGGCATTTTCTACTGGCACACATTATGGGGGGGAAGAGGGATAGAGGAGAACTATGGGGGCATCTACTGGGGGCACTATATAGGGGCATTTTATGGGACATTGTTCTACTGACACACTTTATAAGAAGAATTATTACTACTCAGGGGCTATGGGGAATATAACTACTAGTATGGGCAGTATGGGAGAATTATTACTTCTGGGATGCAGTGGGGACATTAATCCTGTTGGGGACACGGTAGGTGCACTATTGCTACTAAGAATTATTACTATTGGGGAGCACTATTACCGTGGGGGCACTATTTTCTAGGTGCAGTTATTTTTTAGGGCACTGCATGCCAATAATTATTGTAGGGGGCGCTATCTGTGAGGTAATAGTATTTTCAAGGGGGACAGTTTCTGCAGTATAGTATTGGCGGGCACAGTATTAGAGGTGGCAGGATGGGGTGTTCAGAAGGCGGGAGGAGGATGGAAAAGTAGGAAACTAAGATATCTGTCAAGCAGAAAGGAGACAGATGGCTGAAAGAAATCATCATGGTGGTCCGGTGTGAATGGAGAAGATGAGGAAAGAGAACGTCTACATCAGAGGAGACATGACTGGATGTATCTATCATCTATCTACAGTAACTTGATAACCCTGGTAGATAGATAGATAGATAGATATAAGATGGATAGATAGATAAATAAATAGATATGATATAGATAGATAATAGCCATGAGATAGATAGATAGATAGATAGATATAAGATAGATATAAGATGGATAGATAGATAAATAGATATGATATAGATAGATAATAGCCATGAGATAGATAGATAGATAGATAGATACATGGATAGATATGAGATAGATAGATAGATAGATAGATAGATAGATAGATAAATAGATAGATAGAAGATGGATAGATAGATAAATAGATATGATATAGATAGATAATAGCCATGAGATAGATAGATAGATAGAAAGAAAGAAAGAAAGAAAGAAAGAAAGAAAGAACAAAAAAGCGAGTTCCGGCAGCACTGGATAAGGAAAACAGAGGTGCACGCCAAACAGACCAGACCAAAGTCCAAGTATATAAAAAGAAAAAGGAGGCAGCACTCTCAAGTTAAAAAGTGAAAAAAGTGGTAGTCTTTATTTACCCATGTGGGATTGCGACGTTTCGGCCCAGACTGAAAAAGGCTCAGTCTGGGTCAAAACGTCGCAATCCAACATGGGTAAATAAAGACTACCATTTTTTTCACTTTTTAACTTGACAGTGCTGCCTCCTTTTTCTTTTTTTTTTTTTTAGATAGATAGATAATGTGAATCAAAAGTAGTTTACTTTAATCAGCAAAGTGATGGAATTTTTAATTTTAATTTACTTTTGGATGCTGGATCGCAGCTGCTGGCACACCACAATTACCTTTACTGCAGTGCTGGATAGATAGATATGAGATAGATAGATAGATAGATAGATAGATAGATAGATATGAGATAGATAGATAGATAGATAGATAGATAAATAGATAGATAGATAGATAGATATGAGATAGATAGATAGATAGATAGATAGATAGATAGATAGATAAATAGATAGATAGATAGATAGATACACTACTGCTTGAGAAAAGTCCCATTGAGAAGGACTGAAACGTCGCTCTGGTGAAATAAACACATCTTACTTTGGCACAATTCGTGGTGGTGCTGTGGAATTAATTTTTCTAGATAGATAGATATATAGATAGGTAGATAGATAGATAGATAGATAGATAGATACAGGGGCGGACTGGGAACATAAAGTGGCCCTGGAAAAAGTACTGAAAGTGGCCCCGTTTTGTAGTTTGGTCCAAATTGATGGAAGGCAGGACCAGCAATACCATATTGTGGCACATTATACCGCCCTACAGAGCCAAATACCACAATCCATCACAAAATACATCCCCAAAAACTTCCACTGGCCGGCCATGAGGAGGGCTCAGGTGGCCCCTGGGGCATCAGCCCACTGGGAAATTTCCCTGTAAAGTCTATGGCCAATCCGCCCCTGGATAGATAGATAGATAGATAGATAGATAGATAGATAGATAATGAGATAGATAATGAGATAGATAGATAGATAGATAGATAGATAGATAGATAGATAATAGATAGATATGAGATAGATAGATAGATAGATAGATAGATAGATAGATAGATAGATATGCGATAGATAGATAGATAGATAGATAGATAGATAGATAGATATGCGATAGATAGATAGATAGATAGATAGATAGATAGATAGATAGATAGGATATCAGCACCCGGTCTGACCCTCCATGACACCGAGGTGAAATTTCTCCTCTATGCAGATGATCTTCTGCTACTATCACCAACTGAGAAAGGTCTCCAAGATAATCTGAACATTCTGGAGAACTTCAGTACCATATGGGCGCTGCCCATCAATCCAAAGAAGACCAACATCATGCTGTTCCAGAAAAGAAACCGGAAAGCAGCCGTCCGTCCTCCCTTCCTGCTAAACAACTGTCCACTCTCAGAAACCGACAGTTACACCTACCTGGGCCTAGAAATCAGCCAATCAGGGAGTTTTAAGAAAGCCATGGAAACTCTGAAAGACAAGGCGAGAAAAACCTTCTATGCCATCAGAAGGCGTCTGTATTATCTCAAAGCACCAGTGACCGTCTGGCTTAAAATCCTTGACACCATCATCGCCCCGATCCTCCTGTATGGCAGCGAAGTCTGGGGCCCAGACACATACCCAGACTGGTCAAAGTGAGATTCTGGCCCAACAGAACTATTCCACCTGCAAACACCTTCTCCAGGTCCACAGGAGCACCTCAAACAGCACCTGCTGAGCAGAACTGGGCAGATCCCCACTTTACTTTGCTTTCCTGAAGAGGGCGCTATCATTCAGAGCCCATCTACATAGCAGCAGTCCCAGCTCCTGCCATCACAAAGCCTTGCTGCACCAAGAAGCCCCAGAAAAACAAAGCGCCCAGGAACAAGTCACCCAAACCCAGCCCGACCAAGCCACCAACCAGAACAGCCTGACAAAGGGGGAAATCCAGAGGACCATACACAAGAGCAAAGAAGAGTATCTCAGCGCCTGGAGGAACGACATACAAGCATCCCAGAAGCTGACAGTGTACCAGAGCCTGTAGAGGGAGTACACACTGGCCCCATATCTGGAGAAACTCCCCAAACCCGGAGACCGACAGATCCTGAGCCGGTACAGACTGAGCACCCACAGCCTGCTCATCGAATCCGGGTGGCACCAACAGAGGTACATGCCCAGAGAGAGCAGACTGTGCCGGCAGTGCGACCAGGAGGCCTTGGAGGATGAGGCTCACTTCCTGCTACGGTGTCCCAAATACTCAGCAGTGAGGAACACTCACTTCAGGAGACTGTCTGATCTCTGCACAGACTTCACCTCCATGGAGGAGGAAGAGAGACTCTCCAAACTGCTGGGGGAAGAGGAGAACACAGCGGCCATAGCAGCACAATATATTACTGCCTGCCATAGACTGAGAGGAGCCTGATATACCACAGACTCCTATACCCCCACCCTGGATGTGGCCCCATCCCCCAACCCTACACAATTATTTCTCACTTGCTTTGGCAATGCTAAAATGTATTTAGTCCTGACAATAAAGCTTATTTGATTTGATTTGATTTGATAGGATAGTAGGATAAATAGATAGAAGATGATAGATAGATAGATAGATAGATAGATAGATAGATAGATAGAAGATGATAGATAGATAGATAGATAGATAGATAGATAGATGATAGATAGATAGATAGATAGATAGATATGAGATAGATAGATAGATAGATATGAGATAGATATAGATATGAGATAGATAGATAGATAGATAGATAGATAGATAGATAGATAGATAGATAGATAAAAAAAATAGTGAAAGCAGCACTGCGTAGTAGTAAAGGTAATGGTGTGCCCGTGGCTAGAACTTGGTCCAGTTCAAAGGATATAAAATAAATAATTCCACAGCACCACCGTAGATTGTGCAAAAAGAGGTGTTTATTACACCAGAGCGACATTTCAGTCCTTCTCAATGGGACTTTTCTCAAGCAGTAGTGTGTGAGACATCAGTGTTACCAGATATTTGTAGTCAACATAATTGTTAATCATCATTACATAATTAATACAAAAAAAGTACAAAATTCATATTTCCATACATGATTTGTGAATATAAATATATACAGTGCATCCTTGTATATAATCCCATAACATTATAAACGCAAAAAAAATTTTTAAAATCATAAACCAAACAAAACCAACATGATTGTGCTTAATTATAACCATTCACATCTGTGTTTAAATTAATATGTACAATTAAAATCACATAATTACGTATAAAGAATACCAACCGGTATGTCCCCCGCTCCATGTGTATTCGCGTCTGTATTTCTCCACTGCGCATGCGTGTAATCTAAGGCGGAAAACTATCCACCATACAATACAAGTAGATCCGCTCCCCAGACGTCACATGACCGGAAAACAGAAGTCAGAACAGTCTCCACCATGGAACGCACATGTGATCACTGACACGCAGTCATGTGATCAAAATGTGTACAAGAAAAAAAGCATTTTTGTCTGTATAATCCAAAAAAAAATCATCGGATCCCATATCTTCGGGCATCGAAAACGATCACATAGTGCCTACTGTTAGTTATATATACTATGGGAAAAATGGTAATCCACACGGTACCTATATGCAGGACACATCGTGTAGATGTCCACAATAATCCCGTATACTACTAGTATGGATGTATATATATATTTTTTTAGAAAGCTGATGTCGCATACAAAACGCAACCAATGTGCATATGTAAATATAACCCTGTATCGATGGGGGGTCATTCTAAGGCCCGGGAATAGTTATATACCTCAGGACTAAGTGACCATACGCAACTAATGTGGCCCATCCTGTTAGGGACAGAAACACATATTTAGTGCGTCATAACCCCTCAAATCCAAGGTATAGTATTCATGTATAGGTATGCAGACTGTTGATAATGAAGTCCTCAAATATTTTAACATCCATAATCTATCGATATAGAACCCATACTGATATACTTAAATCTAATTAAATCTAATAGCCCATGGAGGAGACTAGTCCAGACTAATGTAAATACAAAAAAGATTTTTTCAAAAAATATTTTAATACATTAAAAAGCCATTACACAGGAGTCAAGAGGACATCACCGGTCATCACAACCCATACGTTGTGTATAATATTCTGCAAAAGAAAAGAAAAGAGAGAAAAAGAATATTAATATATATGTATAAAACAACACTGATGTTATCCATCTACACAGTAAGGAGGCAGAGAACAGACTGGACACCTCACGCATGGATCCACGGTTTATAGTCAACATTTAACCCATGCGGGTTTCAAACTATTTAATTTAGTAATCCATTGTATTTCTTTTTTCTTTAATGCTAATATCCTATTCCCTCCCCTTCTGGAGATCGGAACATGATCTAATATCATACATTTCAAATCACTTTCTTTATGTTCTTTATCCGCAAAATGTTTCGAAACAGGTAGATCCATACGTTTTTTACAAATGGAGTACCTGTGTTGATTAATGCGGGTTTTGAAATCCAAACTGGTTTCTCCTACATACAAAAGGGGGCACGGGCACCACAATACATAAACTACAAACGTGGAATCACAAGTCAGATAATACTGAATATTATATTCAGTATTCAAAACCGGATTCACAAAAATGTTGCCTTTTTGTATATATCTGCAATTAATGCATCTGAGACATGGGAAACATCCCTTCTTTTGTATTGTTAAATAGGTCTGTTTTATACTTTTTTGCGGACCTATATCTGTTCGTTTTTTTTGGATTATACAGACAAGAATGCTTTTTTTCTTGTACACATTTTGATCACATGTGCGTTCCATGGTGGAGACTGTTCTGACTTCTGTTTTCCGGTCATGTGACGTCTGGGGAGCGGATCTACTTGTATTGTATGGTGGATAGTTTTCCGCCTTAGATTACACGCATGCGCAGTGGAGAAATACAGGCGCGAATACACATGGAGCGGGGGACATACCGGTTGGTATTCTTTATACGTAATTATGTGATTTTAATTGTACATATTAATTTAAACACAGATGTGAATGGTTATAATTAAGCACAATCATGTTGGTTTTGTTTGGTTTATGATTTAAAAAAATTTTTTTTGCGTTTATAATGTTATGGGATTATATACAAGGATGCACTGTATATATTTATATTCACAAATCATGTAATGGAAAATATGAATTTTGTACTTTTTTTGTGATTAATTATGTAATGATGATTAACAATTATGTTGACTACAAATATCTGGTAACACTGATGTCTCACACACTACTGCTTGAGAAAGTCCCATTGAGAAG